>JAJLUB010000128.1:0-35314 GCA_030564085.1 Nakaseomyces uthaithaninus | reverse complement strand
TGCACCGTTTGGGTGGGGGGGCCTTGATCCTCGACGCTGATTGGCCCTGTGGGGGTACTTACCCGGCTGTGCTTACCCGGTGTCGTAATGGTGTACAATTGTGTGGTCCCGTGACCAGGCGGGAGGTGGCGGGGGGGGACCACCCTTCCCTAACAATCACCGTGGGGATGTAGCACACTCGCTTCTGTAGCTCAGTCGGAAGAGCGTCAGTCTCATAATCTGAAGGTCGAGAGTTCGAACCTCCCCAGGAGCAGTACTTTTTGTTTTTTTTAGGACACTCTCTCTATGTAATTGAGAGGGTCGGTACACAGCGGGTCGGTGCCGAATTGTCTTAGTCGTGGTGAGTTATGTTGTTCTAAATAGCTGGTGATCTAGATAAGGATGATATGGTACTGGGGAACGTGATCATTATCAATATCTAGTATGGAAATTTGTAAGTTAGTAATTTTTTTTACATATATTGCATTCAGTATTGTATGTATATTGCATTCAGTATTTTATGTATATTGCACTCAGTTTTTTATATATATTGCACTCAAGTTTTTATTTACTCCCCTGCCAAGAAAACGTCAATGACGTTTTCTTGGCGGGGGTAATTTTATACTCAATATATAAATAATATATAAATAATATATAAATAATATATAAATAATATATAAATAATATATAAATAATATATAAATAATATATAAATATATATCCCGGCCCATAAATCATCATTGAAAAGGTATTAATATGGGATTCTTATTATTTGTATTATCAGAAGTATTAATTTTTGCAGGATTATTCTGAGCTTATTTCCATTCAGCAATGAGCCCAGATATTGTATTAGGTGCTAGTTGACCTCCAGTAGGTATTCTAGCTGTATATTTAATAAATTACCCGCGACCAGAACATCATTAATGATGTTCTGGTCGCGGGTATTAAGTTATAATAATATACTCCTATTATATTAATATATTTTAGAAAATTATATTTATATTTATATATCTAAAGTATTTAAAATATATATAAATTTAATAATTTACATATTAATTAAATATTTCGAGATTAAATATTATTGATAAAATTATAATAATTCCCTAAATATATAGAATATTGTATATATCTAATATTTATATATAATATATAATAATTGACGGTCTTTATTTGAGAAATACTTAACCGTAACTAAATAATAATAATAAGTATATAACAGAATTAAATAATAAAGGTAATAGTTTACAACATTTAAATAATATAAATGTATGATCTTAAGATTATATGTATCAAGATTATTTATCTCTAAATTATTATTTACATTAAAAATATACTTTATGATAGGTTCATGACCTAATTATATACGTTCAAATCGTATTATTGCTATTTAATACAATTTATTATATAAAGAAAAGTTTTATATATATAAATTTAACAATAATATTTTATAATTGTAATAAATTTATAATTATTATTATTAATAAAATAATTAATATAAATAAATAATAGTGAAAAATATATTTTAATATACATATATATATAATTAAATAATAATATTATTTAATAAAGTTATAGAATAAATATATACATAAATAAGCTTATGTGAATACACGGGTCTTATTTTATTGAAATTTATCACACTGTGATGCAAACCCACAACAGGTATGGTAGTACCGACTATGAAGGTGTACTACATAGTCAATAATAAGGAACAAGCCCAAACTTAGCTCCAACCTGTGGGTTATAGCATAATGTATGAACCCTGCTCAATGACTAATATAAAAAATGTGTATCTAACATTAGTTGTACGACTAAATTATATCAAATAGCGGCCATACTATGACGGCTATAATGTAGAGAAATTTCTTGGTCTGCAGTTCCGTATAAATGACGTGATGAAATCGCAGTTAAATTGAAATCGCAGTGAAGATGCTGTGTACTTGTAGGAAAGAAGACCCTATGCAGCTTTATTATAACTAGATAGATCGACGTAGTATATACTGTGTTCTATATACTATAAGTAATAATTATAAATTTAATCGTTGAGTCATAAATATAATATGTTTATTTTGATATTATATTTTATAATTATATATTCAAATATATATATATATATATAATTATTAATATTCTATTCAACGGGACAATCTCTAATTGGTGGTTTTGATGGGCATCATTTTCAGCAAAAATATCTGAATAAGTCTATATGTAAATTAATCAGAAAAAAAAATGATAATAAAATATATACTAAATTTATTAATTAAAGAAATACAGCTTATAAAATAATAGAAAATTTATGTCTAGTAAAATTGTCTGGAAATCAATATTTTTTTTTATTTTTTTTGTTTACATTAATATTTAATTAATATAATGGTATAACTACGCAAGGACCGTACTGATGTAACCTATGGTGTGTCTATTAATTATTTCATTATATTAATATGATATGATTAATATAAATTATAGTAATATGATATAATGAATACAAATCATATTAATATGATATAATGAATACAAATCATATTAATATGATATCACTAATACAAATTATTTTAAAAAGTAGCTAAGCTGAGTTAATAAATATCAAATATTGAATACATATAAAATACGAAGTAGTGCTAATAATGATAATTATTCTATGCTATGTATAAGTTTTATAAACACTTTTTAATACTTATATTTGTTTGTTGGTTGGTGATCCACCTCGTGTCCACCGACTAAACGTTAATGGTGGCCATGGCGCGGCATGAGCATCCGCAATGACGACAGTAGCACATGTACGGGTACAAACATATCTGGCTTAGAGAGGACTATATTCTATTTACAAAGAGACTATTAACAAAGACACTCCTACTTCACCCTGCACAGGATCTCGCCGTCCAGTTTCTTGGCAATCGCCTCGTTGATGTCGACAATGGTGTTCTTCCCAGTGCGCACCAGGATGAGCTCGCCCGGCTGCAGCGGCTTGATCTGCCGCACCGACACCCCCGAGCACAGCTTGCGCATGTCCTCGTGCGCAAGCGACACCCGCATGTTCGGCTTCGACACCAGCCGGCACGCACTCAGCACAGGCGCGTTCTCCCGGTACTTCAGCCCCACCCACAGCCGCCGCGTCGCAATGTTGTCAGGCGTCACCTCCACAACCTCCCGGTCCGGGCCCTTCGTCGACCCGCGCTGCACAGAGCTCAGAAACCCCTGCTTGTACAGGTTGTACGCAAACTGCAGCTGCAGCTTCGTGTACGGTATCGACGTCAGCGCAACCCGCACCCGCGAGCAGTTCTGCAAGTGCGCACACGTATTAGCCAGCTTCACCAACGACATCCTGCTCTACCTTCTCCCCCGCTACCCCCCCAAAGCAGAACACTTTGATATTCCTTCAACCAACCAACCCAGGCCTTTATATGCCCTCGGGCCTCAGCCCAAAACTGAAAAAAATATCGATATTGCGCACTGGGGTATAAAACCACATGGCGACGAGCGGGGGGAGGGGGGAGGATATGTCGGAAACAAGCTAACACAACGGAAATACATCCAGCAGGACGATATTTAATGATGCGTGCGTGGAGGACGGTGCCCAGGACAGGCTTTGGCGTGGTGCCCGCGGTGCGCGGGTCATTTCCCAGACCCTTGAGGTGCGTGCGGTGGAAGTCCCGCAGCTCAGGCGGCAGCGCAAACGGCAGCGCAAACGGTAGTGCGCGTGCCAGTGACGGCAGTGAGCTGCCCAGTGCACGGAAGCTGGTAATGATCGGGCTCGCGGGCACGGTGGTGTTTGTGGCCGCGGTCAACTCGCTCGACAAGCAGCAGCCCAAGAACACGTACTTGCAGGCGGAGTACGACAACATGGCCAAGGGGCTGAAGCGGAAGGTCGCGCTGTTCCCGGACGGCGCCATCGAGGTGTACTGTGTGATGAACGGAGACGCGGCGGCCGTACGCATGAGGGTAGGCAGGGAGGTCAAGGTTGTGGACCCGCTTGCCGTCGTGGAGAGGCACCGCACGACCGCCGACGACAGGTACGAGGCTCTGCTGAACAACCTGCGCGACCGCCATGGAGACAAATACGCAGACAACCTGCCACAGGGGCTGCTGGTCAAGCTACTCTCCCTCGAGATGAAGGAAACCTGCACGAACGGCGACACGGTAGTCGTCACGAACTTCCCCAGGACTATCAAGGATGCCTCGCTGTTTGAGACAGACATCGCATCCGTCTCCAAGCTATACGTCCCTGAGGACCAGCGCCAGTCCGACGTTTGCAAATATTATGAAACCGTGGACAAAGTGGATTCCCTGTGATCTAGCCCTAAATTTGCCGGGGGCAACACCTGTAACGTAACGATTTTTAGTGCGGAAATGGGACGCCATATCACTTGCACATCTTGTGAATATCAAAGTACGTATATTATATATGCTATCCATTGACGTAAATATCGGAATATATTCCATTATCATTTTCTGCGAATCGGAATGGTCACCGCAGTGTATTGAGAACTGCACTTCGATCCTAGCTGTTAGGACACAACACAACATATTAGCAAAACTAAGCAAGAATTCAAAGCCTTAGCCAGCTAACCACACATTTACATTACAGCACGATCAAGTTCACAGAGTTATTTTTATCACACACCTCAACAAACCAATTGTCACCAAAACTAAGGCCTATACACAGTTAGATACCAATAACCAGCGATGAGCACACACCAATTGACTGCACTACCGTACGTTATCAAATTCACCCCGACGGGATTCAAGAATCTTTACTCCGATGACACAGAACTGAAGCTGTACGGGTTTGATCTCGATCACACATTGATTCAGCCTAAAAAGACTGGTTCAATATTTGCCAAAGGCCCATCAGATTGGAAGTTCATGAAGTTCGACGACAAAGAGAGCATCGAGACGTTGATAAGTCTGGTGAAGAGTGATTCGGAAGCGGTGGTGGTCATATTTACTAACCAGGGAGGCGTCATCACTGTTCCAGCAAACTCAAAGAGCTACCAGAACTTTTCCGGCAAAATTAAGTTAATGTTGAGACATATCGGAAAGCTGGAGGGTGGTGATATCTTGCTACAGAGATTGTTCATATACGCCTCAACAAAGAAGCCAGCCTCCCTTGTAAAGAAACAAGCTGCTGCTGCTAAGCAACAAAACTCAATTGGCTCCATGCTACAAAAGGAAACAGATAATAATAAAAACGTTCTGTCAAGGTTTGACTTGATGAGAAAACCTGAAAAGGGAATGGCTGATCTATTTATGAAAGACTTGGAAAGTTACAAAACGAGTAATTATAAATGGATGTTCTATTGTGGAGATGCGGCAGGTAGACCCAAAGATTTCAGTGATGCTGATAAGAAATTTGCCGAAGCCCTCGATATAACCTTCAAAATCCCTGAGGACGTATTTCATGGAGCACAGGGATGATTACTTGCGGAGTCTATAAATGGTGTAGCTGGTCAACAGCGTGACACCCAAAAGCATATAAAGGACGCATTTGAATGTGTACCCATAACAATTGGTACTATCGCCACATATACTCTCTGAGGAGTTCATGTGTCTAACCATGTCACTGGATAGAATCTTGGAAAATATTCTCACCCCAAAGAAGCCTCCCGTGGTTAACATCCCCCAAACAGTGCTGTAGTATTTCTGATTGAAGGCATCTGCAGTAATTAATGGGAAAGTTCCGAACACAATCCCAAATAAGAGGCCAATGATCAGCGATGACAAGAAGATCTTCTGAATATTTCCGAATTTAGCCATATGGATTCCAGGCTCAACGGAAGGTGTTGCGAAGTGGCTCATTAGTAGTAAACAAGAGCAAATGGCTAGAACTTCTGCACAGACAATGTTCCACAACCTATGAATACCAGCTTTTTTCACCAGGACATCTGAAATAGTGCCGGAGGTCAATCGACCAAGGAAGGAAAACAATGACAGAATTGTTACCTGCATTGACTGAATGAGTTCTGGATTAAAGTCTGCACCAAGTCCGTTGGCGTAAGAGGTTTCTGCGGTGACAATGTACCCCACGGAATAAATATACATCTGTCCAAAACCTTGCAAAGTAGCTAGAATTAGGTAGAACGATAGAAAATTAATATTGAGTATTTCCTCCTTAATACCTGTTTCGCGAAGGCCTTGTGCTGACGAGCCCTGGGACTCCAATACCATCTCCAGCGTGTTGACTGGCAGTGGCCCTCTTTGTATAATATCATCACTCTCTCTCATTTTGAATGGGGATGCAGTTGCAGAATCATTGGTCTCTAGCTGGTGTGTACTGTCATATCGCTGCATCTCCACCTCGTCTTTGTTTTTAGTCTTGAAGAAAGAGAGGATGCCGTGACCAGTAGTCTCTGCAGTGAGCGGAGCAGCCTCAACCAGGCTGCCTTCTCCACCTTGACCTGCGATGGTTGTGTAATCGTGGATCGGATCCAGCTTGAAATACACAACCCCAATCGAAATCATCATTGGACACACTACGAGTAAGAATACAAAAAATCTGTCCTCCTCATGCTTGAATACCACCGAACCAACTGTGGAGAAGAACATCCCCGAGAGCGCGTACGAGGCTATGGGGATGGAGGTCGCTGTCCCACGATTCTTCGGAAAGTGCACTGTGCAGCACTTGACCGCAGCATAGAAAGCCGACACAGAGCCAAACCCCACCAGCGTCAACGCAAAGCAGACCAGCGGGACGTTCCCGTAGCTGCGGTCATAACACAGCTTGATCAAACAGTACGCTACAAACGTAGACACACCGCCGAGTGCGCAGGCCAGCTGCGGGTCCCGGTCCACAATGAACCCTGCAAGTGAACCCAGAATCGAGCTGCCGATGTTCAGAGAGTACGACAGCGTGCCCAGAGACTGCGCCGGAATGGAGCACCTCTGTATGAATTGCGGTGCCCAGTAGGAATACAGGTACGGCGTACCAGCGCCAAGTGAGACCAGACCAGCAGCCAGCAGCAGTAACACCCACCTAGCGGCCATACCCTGTTCTAATTTAGTGATATCTTTTTTTGATAAATCCGGGAAGCCTTTTCAAATTAATGCTCTCAATTGGCAATCCGTGTACCTTTCCAAATTCTATTATCCCAGTTTTGTTTTATTTTATCCTGGGATCAACGCTTGGGACTCGGAACGTATGATGCAACAGCGTGTACCAGTTAGAATTGGCAGAGAAGCGGATAGCGAATTGTAGAGAGGAAGAGAGAGAGAGAGTTTCCTGTGTCGGAATCAGGAGTGCCGGACGTAGGGAAGAGGATCGGGACTTCAACTCGGCTTTCTTTGAAGCTTCGGGTTCGAATGCCTGTGCTGGATCGCAGAAGGGAAAGGTGTCCGGGATAGGAAAGCTTGTTCAACGCCAAGCTCTGGGATGCCGAGAGCTTTGTTGCGAGCCGGCAAACCTTTTTGTGCAAATCGTGTTCCTTGAGCTGGCAGTGCAGTGGAGGGTTCAGGAAAAACCAAAACAAGAGAAGGCCCACAAGCAGTAGAGGGGGGGGGGGGAGGTAGAAGGCAAACCAGAAGGTAAAAAGAAAAAAGGTTAATTGTGAAAGGTACTAAGAGATGATCGTCAGTTAAATTTTTCTAGGGATTATATGAAGACAAGAGGAGGAGATCTTTCACACGGTAAGCAAATGACTTAGAGGGGACGGGCTTGAATGCTATAAAAAGTAAGCCACTTCAACTAGATGTAATTTTTGTAGGCTATGCTTCTTCAGCGGGTGCGGGAGAGGTAGGACCGTCTGGATGTTTCTTGTTTTATTGATAACTTCTCACTGGCCATAGTAGGAAAGAAAAAGGAAAAAAAAATATAACGTTAATCATTAAAATAGAGTTGTACATCAACTTTCAAAAACTGTAATAGCTGATAACAAAGGTAAAAGATAAAAAAAAAAAAAGTATCACAGTAATAACCTATCAGTAAGAAAAGGAAACGGCAGAATTAGCAATCAGAGCAATACTGTACGACAACCACAATATACCAAAAAGCAAAAACAACAAATTTAAATAAGCATATGTTCAATTAATCTTGGCAAATGAATTCGGATAGGTGTTGGGAGAAATACTTCAGGACTTATAAATTTATATATTTAGAGGAGGATAGGGACAAATGCCAGCGGGAACTGGACAATCTGGTGGATGTAGCCATACAATGGAAGAACAAGCAGTTTTCCGAGGCTGTGATTGAATTAGGGGAACAGCTTGCGAATGTTACATCAAAGCAGAGGATACACTGGCGGACTTCGTGGCTTGCAAAGAACTTCTACCCTCCGATACCTATCACGCAGGTACACTCCCCCGTAGTTAGCAAGGTGTTTGAGCAGGGGGGCCAACTGGACTGTCACAGAGAAGAGTATGCCCAGAGGTCGAGCTTACTGCCAGAAAAGCATTTCATCGGTATTGAACAGCACGAAAATGTCTCGGACTGCTCTCTGGTGGTGTCATTAATCAATATCCATCGATTCAGTAGGACCATCCCAACTGTGAAAAAACTAGACGATAACTTATATGCAATGAATCTCCATTTTAACGGCACCAAAGATCGACTGGTCATGGTCTCCACTTCAGACACACCGACAATGAACACGGATGCTACAAAACAGATGTCTGTACATAGCTCTGATTTCAATGATAAGATAATAGAGCTAGGTTTGCTGAAACTAACATCTATGTCATACCACTCTGAGGGATCTAACACTGCTATAGATACTTACCGTATTTGTGGTTGGATTCCAGATATTTGCAGAATAAATGAATTCAACTTTACCAAGCTATATGCCCCATTCAAGAGAGGAGAATGTCTTTTGGCCATGGGAACCGGCTGGTTTGTTCCCAAAGATGATAGCTACGGTGTGAAATTACGAAAATATCATGATTATGCTGTCTTGGATATCAACATAGAGAAGGAAATTGTTGTTTTGAGAGACCCACTCGTTAAAGACCAACTTCTTACGATCGATTTTGAGAGTGTAAAAAGGTACTTCTTACAAGTCTATTGTAATTGGGATGGTTCAAAACTATTTTTGAATTCAAAGGATATTTTCATGTATTATGCGGATAATAAGTATAATCCTTACCATACTTTAGCCGGTAAGCCATCTTATTACATCAAAAACGATTCCGATAGAGAGGAATATGCATGGATTTTACTAGAATTTCACGTTGACAATAAAAAAAATATGACAGCATACATTCAAGAAATTCCAGATAGAGTGTCTATTGTTCGGTTAGGTTACAATGATAACTCTGCAGAGGTAGGGTTTCAATTAGTGAAACTACTTCTGAAACCTCATCAGAAAAAATGGTATTTCTGTTATAGTTCGCAAGACAAAATGGTGACATTCAGAACATTCACCTCAAGCGAAAAAGTTACTCTAGTGCGTTCCCGAATGCCCGCTTGCGATTTTGACTGTATAGAACATCCTATTCAACCTGATAATATCAAAACTCTCCAATACCCAAACTATAACGATCACGACATCTATTATTTAACATCAATAGACTTTTCAATTGAAGGAGAACCTGGTACAACAGTCATCACCGATATGGTTGTTTGTATGGAAACTGCCGAGGATTTAGTAGGATTTCAAATGTATCACTGGGATGATTTAGAATGGACATCTCCTATTTATGATGAATTTTATTTAAATGAGAGAATGTTTGAAAAAAAGGATCTGCCATTAACTAGTGGCGAGCGTTATCATATTGTTGCATCCACATCGAAACCTCCAACATCCAAGAACTATCAATGTGCTGTGTCAGGCATCAATGTTAATGCAGATTATCCATTTGGTTACAAACTGAGGGAGTCAGACATTCGGTATAATTCGATGCCATTCAAGCTTTTGCATGATATAATATTACATCCTAATATACCCACCAAATTCAGAATAACCAACAAGAATAAATTCAACAAAGTATTTTTTAGAATATATCCACAATCTCATGAAGGGAATTACCGCTACTCATATGAGCTTAAACGTTGCGATACGGGCGCGACATTATCCAAAGCCGATAAAGTAGAAAAAAAGTTTGGTGGTATTGTCATTAAAGAGTTTCCATTAAATGATGAGATTGATCTAGAGTTATCAGTAACCCTTGATCCAAATGGTAAGGTTTTTGCTGACATTGATACCAATTGTTTTATTGGGAGTTTTAGAAAGGTTAGTATCAAATAAAATACAGCAAATTCATCAAGTGATTAGTGAAAAGAATAATCAGTCTTCTACATGCATTTCTATCCATACTGAATTGCAATTATGCACGCATAATTAGCTAATACATACATATGAATTGATATATATTATTCATGCCTTTCAAACTGCATTTATCTTATATAGATAAGCAATTTACCAATTTTAGCATTTGAATACCATCACTTACAGCTCAAAGATCGCTCCAACCAAACAACCAATTACTAATTTTATGAACTATGGAACCATTTTTATTTATGGTACGTTTTTTAGTTGGTTGCTCATCCAGGACAGAAAATAGCTTATCTCCATTTTTCAGAAATAATGAGGATCCGTCTTGTATGCTTAATTTCCGTTTATTGTTGGTTGTTTTTGCGTTATCTAATATATTGTTGATATGTTCTTCTTTAGATTGAAAAAGTGATCTTTCTTTTCCCAAAATGGTATGCGTCGGTATGGATTCAACGGCATTGTTTCTGGGTGTTACAGGTATTGGTATGCGTGGTGTCATATCAGGCTGAATAGGTGTTGAGACGGTAGATCTCAATATATCATATCTCGTATTAGTTCTAGGTGAGAGTTGCTTAACTTTTTCTTTTCTGTAGGGAGCACAACCAATGACAGATCCACAATAAATAGTTCCGTTTTCTCTTAGTGCGCGAAGATAGTCATCGCGCTTAATATATGTAAGTCTTGTCCAGTTCTCACCGTGTTCTCTATCTATGGAGTCCGTTTTTGGTGCTCTGTAACCTGCTGTTGGTGACAATTCTCCTATCTCGGAATCAATATCCTCTTTAACTTCACCAAACTGGGAAAAATATGCTAAAATCTGTTTTGTAATCGCTTCTTGGTACCCAAATACCATGATTGCGTTCTCCTCAGTGTCCGAATCAATTGAGGATGTGGACGACATTGACCTCGGGTTGGTTTCAAAAAGACTGCCATGGCTCTGCTCTTTGTCAGGTGTACCAATCGTATTTATTTCACTTCCGGCACTAGAGAAGTTCCGTACATTATTGTTCAACCCTTCCTCGCGCCTCCAGTCGGTGATAGATACGGCAGGTGGGGCTCCGCTCGTGTCTAGTAAAAGGGAATTTACATGATCACTGTTGTTCAACATACCAGGCAAACTTGCTGAGTTACTCAACAGACCCATGCTTTTCTTAGCCCCAAAACTGAGAGTGTTGAACGCCGCATTATTGCTATTCTCGCTGGGTTGCCCTTCTGTTGAAATGGTTGGCTTCACTTCACGTTTCACAACCGTGTTTGGAACACTCCTCCTCGTCACATCCTGAACCCATAGGGGCTCTTCAACGTTCTTGCTAGTCGAATTATTCGCAGCTATCCCACTGGTAGCCTGCCCATTGCCCAAATACATGCCATTCTGTATCGTACTATTACCAAATAACCCGTTCATCTTGAAGATTTAATCTTCCCGTCTTTTGATTGATGAGCTGCTAAAAATGTCAACACAAATAAAAATAATGTCACTGCCAGCAAAAAAGAGAGTGAAAAAAGACGCTGCCTTTGACAACGTACAAATGAAAAAGGTTTATGCTAGCTGGCCTCCTGAAAAGTGGTGTATTTCAGCTGTAATTGCCAATTCTTGTATGGAAATCACCCATTTTTGACTTAAGAATTGCAGATTAATGTAAATAAAATCAGCGTTCAAACCAAAAAAGAACTGAAAAGTCAAAAAAATTATTGGAAATTCGAAGCGATGAGGTAACCCGGAAGATCGAATTCTCCATTCCCATACTGAATAGATCACGTGCAAGTTTAAGTAGGTATTGCAATGGACACCTAACGGTTGTGGGTTGCTATAGCTATAGATAGATCTACTCAAGATTCTATGCTAGGATATCCGATACGTAACTGCTCTTATTTCGATTGAGTATTGACTTAGGCTGTTATTTAGTATATATTATTGTATGAGTTGCCGTTTGGCTTTATGTTCCTTTATTTTCGAATATGTAATGATCAACCGGAGGAGCTGCGGTGTCTGTTCTATTTGTTGATACGGATGACGACCTTACCCTTAGCCTGGTTGGATTTCATTCTGTCGATGGCCTCACGGTATTGGTCCATCTCGTACACGTGGTCGATCACGGGCTCGTATCTCTGCTCTGTGATCATCTTGTTGGCACGGATCATGTACCTTTCGATAGGCAGGACGTGGGCGAAGTTGTAGTTGAAGCCTTTGAAGGGATTTACGATCCTGAAGATAGTGCTCATTGGAATAGAGGAGAATAACTTTGGAGTCTTATAGTCACTCTTGTAGTCACCAACAACTGTTAGGAAGTACGAGCCCTCGCTCTTTGGTTTCAAGAACTTGTCAATTATGGGGAAGAATTCGTTGTTGCCGACAGAGTCAAAGATCAAGTCGAACTTCTCGTTTTTGAGCTCGCTAGCCATCAACTTTTCGACGTTCTCGACCATCTTCCCGCCGTTGTACGTTATCAAGTGGTCCCAGCCAAACTTCTTGTTATATTCAATGGATTTCTCGTTACAGACACCTACCACAGTCCCGATGTTCATGTCGTTCTTGGCAATCTGGATCAGGGAGTTTGAAACCTGCGTGGAGGCACCAATAACCAGTACGCGGGACTCTGGGCCCAGGTTCTTGACGTAGTCCAGCAGTACGGTTTCCGCGGTACCGAATACCAAGGGGTATGCAGCATTCAGAACCCAGTCGTCGCGCTTGTCGTCCTCGTTGTAGTGCAGCTCGTTCTTTGGGAACCTGGTGATGTGGGCAATGGACTGGTTCTTGGCCGGATTCATCACGAAGTAGTCGCTGAAGGTGCCTTGCTCACCGTACAGGTGCTGGAACATACCGTTGAC
The DNA here is from genome assembly GCA_030564085.1 of Nakaseomyces uthaithaninus. Classification (NCBI taxonomy): domain Eukaryota; kingdom Fungi; phylum Ascomycota; class Saccharomycetes; order Saccharomycetales; family Saccharomycetaceae; genus Nakaseomyces; species Nakaseomyces uthaithaninus. The sequence goes on along the minus strand of JAJLUB010000128.1, from coordinate 22,307 downwards.
CTCATCGTCTACTTTCCACTTGGCGTCCACATTCGCACCTTTCCTCACAATCACACCGCTGAAATCACGGCTGAAAGTCTTGGGACCAGTGCCTGCAACCAGCCTGTTGCTGAGACCGTGCACTAGCACATCGATCGGGTTGAGCGCACAACACTTCACCTGGATCACAATCTCGTCAGCGGTGTAGCAATTGTCCAGGTCCAACTCCTTCTCAATCAGCGTTGGCTCTGAGCCGGCAGTGGTGAAAACCACCGATCTTTGCTTCACTGTCATCGCTATTTTGTTCCTTGATATTTTCTTCTTCTTCTTTACTTCTGGTTTGAATTGAGCCCAGAATCAAAGCGTAGCAACCGAGTAACGCACAATATTTATATGACAATACTCTCTAGTAGATGTCAAACACGATTCCAACAGCAATTCTTCTAGAAGCTTCTGCCAGTCAAGATCAAAATATGTTGGCAAGATGCTTCACACTGAAGTAATTACTACCAACCGTTTTGCAACAGCGATGAGAAGAAACATCTTGTAGACCCCATCGTTATACATTGTACTTGGGGGGGTGGCCGAGATGCCTTACAGCGGGCATATAGCCTCTGCTGCGAGGGTGCCCAGCTCAATCGGCAGAGAAAACCTCGCACAAGTCCGCAATTAAAAGACATCAAGTGCAGTTTTACTGAGCAGCAGGTTGAGAGGCAAGAAGATCCCGCGGAAACACACCCGGTTCCGTGGAACAGCTCTCTGCCTTGTTTTGGTGCCACGCAACCGGCATTGTTGTGTTGTACGAAATTTGAAAACATATATAATATAATACGGATGTACATATGACTTATACGTAGCTTATTATAGTAAGCGTGATCAAATATACGTTGAAACGAAATTGGTGATTGACATCGTGTAATACGTAAAAGTCACGTTTTGTGTTGTGTGTGTGCCGTTCCACTAACAGATGGTGAACACTAGTGGAATTCCCTGTTACACCGCGCTGTGTATTTCATTTTAACATGAGCTTGCATGAACGCTGAGCAACGATGAACTTCTTTGGAAGCTCGTTAAGCCAATTAGAAACTGCTCATTTAGCGTGGTTTACTTCCCCGCTATGATGATTATCTCTCCGAAGTTTTACTGCTTTGTCACACAGACATCAATATGAAACTAAAATTGGAGATCAATGGCAACGAATCGCCGGAGGACTTCAAGCTGCTGAAGACGACTATTTCGACCGTTGCGTCGATGCGGAGGCTGGCCGTGCTGCGGTTTGACAGCGATAGGCTGGTCACCATATCCACGCCTAAGGTGAACGGTGTTGGTGGGACCGGGGCATCGATGGTGGGTGGGGCGGTTAACGGCGTCCAATTGCGCAGCGATACGGGACAGCTGTGGTGTACTATTCCGCGAGATGTGTTCAGCCTGTACCAGGTATCTGCAGAGCGACAGAACAACACAATAGCTCTGGAGTGCAACTGCGAGTCGTTGAAGAATGCCGTTATGAGGTATGACAAGATAATGACACAAGGTTCTGCATCAACTTTGGCGATTAAGCTGCGCCAGATGCCTGAGTGGAACGCGGCGAGCGCTAGCAACATGACCGGCGAAGGTGATGTGCCGAGCTCTAGGATCCGAGTCGCCGCGCTGGCCGTGACATTTGAAGAGTTGGTGAACGTCTATTCCGATTACAACTCAAAGAAGGAGGGCCATGATCAGAGTGGAGGAGCTACAAGGGTACACACTAGTGGATCCAATAAGCTAATCAGCCATTCTTTCAAGATTCCTGTAAGATTTCTGAACGCGCAACAGGATGAACGGATCCAGGAACCGATGATGGATTACAATCAGACAATGCTGTGCAGACTGCCGTCAATCGCAGATGAAGCAGGTGGCGCTTTTCTAAATTTTCTAAAACGTATCGAGCGTTACTCCAACGTGAATCACATAAAGTTACATGGGTCAACATCAAAAACCCTATCGAACGATCGGAGAGATACCAAGCTTAAAATTGTCGTTGATGAACTGGACTGGAACCTTGAGATATGCTGGAATGGTCCATTGGAAATCCAGGAGAGAATTCCTGAAGAAAGTGACAACCGACCGTTGCCTAATGAACATCGGGTTGACGATGAACAAAACCCAATAAGATCACATTGCTCGCGATTCAACAATAACGATGCCGATTTTGGGAGGATAGAGGATAGTGAATTCGAGTCCTACCATGATAATTCAAATTCTGAGCATCTCGGTTTGAGAGAAAGCAATCACGAGGAGCAAACAATGGAGCAAAAAGTGATAATAAGGAGCAAAGACTTAAAAGTTTGCTCTAAGCTCTTTGCTGTATTTGAACAAGTGATTCTCGCGATATCTCATGATTACGCCTGCGTTTTCCATTGCTCGTTGGATAGGTCACTATCCTCTAGTTCTCAAGAGCAGCGTGAGAATGGCCAAATTATTTACTATATCTCTAGGTCAAAGGGTCTAGAGTTTTCCTAGATTTACGTATTTTGGATAGAAGTTAATTACCGATATAGCAATACCATAAACCAATTTCAATATATACTAGATTTTCCTTACGGACTTCGAAGACACATTTAAATACAATCTTGCGATATCATTGCCCACTTACTATGATGTTCATTCAGTAGAAAAACGAGAAAAAAAATGCAAAAAAAAAAAATAAAAATTAACATTCACAGCTCATCGCAAGATTATCTTTGCAAGATCATCCTCAAAATATTTACTTTGAAGAAACTCATACTAACAATTCATTGGGCTGTGTTGCCAACACCAAAATTAATATACTACATGAGTGAGGTAGAAGAAAAAATAACATATGAGAAGTTGCTCGAGCTAACTAACTCGATCAAGGATCAGTTTATCGAGCCATATAAGAATGACAAAGAGGCCTTAAGGTCAATCAAGAGCCAAACAAAGCTCCAAAATTCAGATCCTCTTACTGAATTAGCAAAACTTGCTAAGCTTCTAAGGTCATATTCGACAAAATTGGGTATTATTTGTGATGTTAAGAAGATCCATGAGAATTACGATGCTGCTTTTAAGGAACTAAGAAGCTATTCTGACTCTATGTTTTATTTACTGAGCCTGATACCATTATTTATTAGTGGCGAAGGAGAGGAATATGCAAGATTTTTGAATGACAACATTATTGCCCAAGTGTCATCGATGCTCAACGGAACCGAAGTGTTGTGCGATGAAATATCCAACAAAGGAAAGGAAAATGATGATAACAGACTAATGTCTATTGGTATTATATGGGCAGCATGTGATGCTATCGATGGTATTGTGAAGAATGGGAACATTGGTATTCTCACAAAACAAATCAGTTTGAGTTGTGGTTTAGTGGATGATGTTCTAAATGATATTGACGAGTGGTTAGAGGACCCCCAATTGGAGGATCTTTCTTTGATGGACAATGACTTGGATTCAGTTGATGATCTTGAAGAGCACATGGACAGAATGACTATTGGGGAAGAAGATGAAAAAGCAATAGAGAGAATAAAAAGCTTTCTGATCCGCTGGCAAACGAAGATAAAAATGATAAAACTACTACTTACTTCGTTCTCTAAATCAATCACAATGAAAAATAACAACACAATAAAAAATATCGGCGATAAACTAGACCAGTTGAATACATTACACCAACTTGTCGTTCAAAATCTTGACGAACTCATATCTGATGTCTTCATGTCCGGAGCCAGTTTTGCAGCCGAAGATATGCAAGAGTCCATCACAGAACTAAATTCAACTCTAAAAAGTATGGTGAAGATAATAAAGGAAATAAGTAAACAAGATCCAAAAAAGTCAAAATGGATTGAAGTATGGGACACGAAATACTTCGAACAAGATTAAAACATCAATTGTTTTTCCTTTATTAGCTCCAGGCGTAACACAACCAGCAGTTGATGATAAATACAAGAGTGTCATCATGTTCTTACTATTTATCAGCAGGTCATAACTATAGAACTTTATTTTATTTTTTATATTTACACCTCATCACCATCTTAAAAATAATAGTCATTATCATCATTAGCTTCATCAGCTCTTCCATTATCCACGTAAGTATATTAAGGCTTTACTTGCCAATAGGTTACCCTCCCTGAACATTTATGCTTGTACGGTGCTTTCAGGGACCAGCTTCCTTATGTTATCAGACAGAAAAAAAAATGCTGGACTCGTGAAATATGATGCTTGCCAGTTACCAGCGCATAAATGCATATAATCTCAATGTGCATGTAATGAATAAACTAGTTGCAAAATAGATCTTGCTATAACAAGTTCAACAAAAACAGTTATGTACACCATAATGGTTCTCATTTTTCTGTTTCTGTAACAATATATTTATTTGTTTACCTTTCGATTATTTATTTACGTTCCATTCTAAAAGGTGTAAACAAACATTTCAATAACAGCACACCATGTAAACATGAAATTCACAGCCAGAAATAATATCACTAAAAATATCAAAAAATATTTACCATTTCATGAAAGAATTGATATAAATATGTACCATTTAAAGTAAAGAAAGACAAAAAAATTCTCTTTTCGTTTTGAATAAAATATATCACAAGTGGAAGCTCGATAAAATAAAAAATCATAGAATTTACAACAATACAATTAGGACCATAAATCCAACTACACTCTTTTTTACTAATAATATTAATTTTTGCAGACTAAATTTTATTACACTCCTTTATTTTCTGTGATTATTTTCTTTCATTCGTTTCATTAAAATACTCTAAGAAAATTTCTAAATGATCCAATTAATTTTTACGTTCGCTTTCCTTATAAATTACGTTTTATGTTTTGACATAAATTCCAAATCCAATATTGCCTTGTATTGGGGTCAAAACTCTGCTGGTACACAACAATCCCTAGCAAGTTATTGCCAATCTACAGACGCCGATATTTATCTTCTTTCCTTCATGAACTCTTTTCCAAAAATGGGATTGAACTTTGCCAGTGCCTGCACAGAAACTTATGCCGACGGTCTGCTTCATTGTTCACAAATTGCTCAAGATATCAAGACTTGTCAATCATTGGGTAAGAAAGTCTTGCTTTCATTAGGAGGTGCATCAGGAAGTTACAGTTTTAGTGGTGACAATGATGCAATCTCCTTTGCTACTACTCTTTGGAATACCTTTGGAGAAGGTTCTGATACATCCGTTGAGCGCCCTTTTGATGATGCTGTTATCGACGGTTTTGACTTTGATATTGAAAATAATATTGCCACAGGATATACCGCACTTGTCTCCGAGCTAAGATCGCTGTTCAAAAAGGGATCAAGACAGTATTATATTTCTGCAGCACCTCAATGTCCATACCCAGATGCCTCTGTTGGTGACCTATTGGCTAACGGAGATGTTGATTTTGCTTTTATCCAATTCTATAATAATTACTGCAATGTTGACCAACAATTTAATTGGGATACCTGGAAAACATTTGCTGAAAATGTCTCTCCAAATAAGAATATCAAGCTATTTCTCGGTTTGCCAGCCTCACCAAGTGCAGCAGGTTCTGGTTATATCTCTGATATGACTAAATTGAAATCAATAATTGATACCATATCAACTTCTCAAAACTTTGGAGGTGTATCATTGTGGGATGCTTCTCAAGCAGTATCCAACATCATCAACGGTGTCGATTACATTAGCAATATCAAATCAATTCTCTCCTCAGTTTCAGAGAGTGCTTCTAAACCTACAATCTCTTCTTATGACCTAACTTCGACTCTAATAACTAATACTGATATTTCATCATCTTTGGAGAGATCTACTACAACTTTGGCACCTGTAGTCACTAGTTCAAGTTTGACTTCTCCTGCTACACCAATTGTACCTGAGAATTCACAAATCATTACGCAAACACCTACCTCCGTCAATACTGCAGATGTGAATACATTAAGTTCACCTACAGCTGCTCAATCAACTGAACATGGGCCAAATGTCGAAACAGAATCCAATATGGCTCGTACGACAACAACTCTAGCTCCCCCACAATCCATTGCCCAACAATCAGAGGCCACTGTAACAAACACTGGTGCTGTTATTACAAATACTGAAGTACCCAAATCCATTAGCACAACCACTGCCTCAACTCAAGCTTTTGCATCTGCTAATGTATCCCCAAGTAATCCCGCACCAACCCCAGAATCATCAACTGAATCCTCAAACCAAAATACTAACAATTCACCAGCACATGTTATTGCCAAAGAATTAAATGCTCAATATGCTGCAGGTCAGTTTAATGGAAAGGCTACCTGTAGTGATGGAGAATTAGCTTGCTCAGCAGATGGTCAATTTGCGATGTGTAATTTCGGAAAATGGGTAACCATGCCTTGTGCTGCAGGTACAACATGTTTCGCATATGATAGCGGTAATACTGTGCTCACTCAATGTGGTTTTATTAACCAACGGAATGATTACTTTTAAAATTTTAAAACCTCATAAATCATGTTACAGTTATCTAATTTACTAGTTAAATAATGCAAATATTCAATATCAGTTCCTTCTAATGCTTTTGTCAACTTTCAAACTTCAATAGTAAAATTTCTATAAAAAAGTCCTACTAGCTCTAAATTATCTATCGTTCACCATAATGTTGAATTTGATGAAATTATTTTTCGTTTTTTTGTTTATTTCAAATTATTTGGCTCTGCTTTTATTCAATAAAGAGGACTCGGTAGTTAAACACTACATATGAGATAGATAGTACGCATACACCCTTGATCTGATCTCTGCTGTTTCTTCGTCCTCTTCAAACATTGGCTTCCAGTTAACCATTTCAATCTTTTCCGGTTTCAAATTGTAGTCCTTACACGTTTCAAAAAATTGAAGATCATTATCAAGAAGATGAGGTCTGTGAGGCGAAAACACGACCAGTGCCTTACCGTTTTCGGCCAAAAGATCCTTGGTGGTGGTCAACAACTTACCATGTTCCGTATGGTTAAAGACCAAATCACTCAAAATCACTAAATCAAATTTTTTTGATCCATCAAGATGATCAGTCAGTGGCTCGTAGTCATTACCCCAGATGTAACCTTCGACAACAACATTACTCTTGAGTTGCTCGGGTATTATATTATCAACATTATGTTTTATATTTGAAATTAAATCAGCATCAGGATAGTCTGTGATTACAGCTTTTTTGGCGCCAATCAAACCCGCTACCAACGACGGTAGTGCGGAAGCAGCACCAAGCTCAAGCACATTTTTTTCGAAAACCAATTCAGGATATTTATCCAGATGCTTTGCGGTGTATATACCAGCATTCCATAATAAATGTCCCCATAATGGAGAGGCACCAACCAATTGTAACTTCAGTTTGGTGTCTTTGCTTTTTGAAATTTCAGGAACAGAGGTCCTCTCATAATCAGCAAAATGTTCCTTTGGCTTTGCAGGTCTAAAGTCTTCCGGCTCATCAAATAAACCTAAAGCATCATTGAGAGATTCTGTATCAGACATGAGAAGCAATTGCAATATGTCTTCGCTTTGAAGTTGATGGATCTATCAGTATCATAGATAATAGTCGATTTGAATCACACATATATCGGTGCAAACAATGCGATGAGCATCGCGAAATAGAATTTTTTTAATATTTAAAATATAGTCGTCTATTACGAAATATATATATGGATTCTCATTTCTGGCTTTTGAATGTTCGATATTGCTCTTACCATATTTGTTATTAATAAACCAGTTATATATAAACTAATTCGATTTAAGAAAAAAGAATATATTATAAAAATAATTAATGTGTACTTGGCATAAAATTTTTTAATTGCATTATTTCCTAAAAAAAAACAAGTTTCAAATAATGCATGTACAATACTTGATGAAATAGTGCCACTAATTACTCAAAGTATTATCAATCGATGTAGTTGTTGAAGAATTAGATGATAAGGGGATTAGTGGGGGTGAACTTGAACCTGATGCCGAAATTGAACCGCTCTTCACACGCTTGGTAGTAGTTTTAGTTAAACTTTCCCTTCTAAAAGTTAAATTAGGACTTGTGATGTTAACAGGTGTAAATTTGGAAGGCATACTGACACGATTGAATTTGTTTCGTAACTTTTGTTGCACGTATTCCATATCCAAGTGTTTAGTTAAGGACATTTTTGGAATACAACTGATATAATGCCTTTTATCTAATTGAACATCCAAAGGATCTTGTGTGTGACATCCTGGAGACATCTTTAATCTAATCGAGTGTGATTTATTTCCTTTTCCATCAGTACTTTCATATAGTTCAAAATTGATTTGCGACAGATAATCAAACTCTGGCAATGCATTGCTGGCAATCCGCATCGGAATTCCGGATCCATAGATTATATTTAAAAGGGTATAAATGTGAGATTCCTTTGTAAAATAGGCCACGCAGGCTGGTGCCTCTTTGTTTTTCATCCCATCAATATCGTTTAAAATTTGTTTTGCCAATGGCAACGATGTTAATAGACCAATATCAAGCTTTTCGGCATCTTCAATACCATATTCCTTGGGACAAATAAAGTCAAACAAAACCTTTGCCAATTTATATAACTCCCTAAATTGAACGTATTTTGGACCATCAAATGGTGATGTGGATTTTGAAGTTGAATCACCAGTTGTTTTACTACTTTCAAGAACCCATCCTAACGATCCAACACTCGTTTTACTAGAGGACGTACCAGCCGTACTACTTGAGTCAATAATCTTGAAATTATTCCGTGCGAGTACATTGATAGGATATCTATCAACCAAGGAATGATTCGTGATTTCTTCCTTTATCATCTCACCAGGATCAAATATATTTTGCAAAAACTCGCGATTATGCAATGCATCATATTTCATTGTATCATACAACTCCGATATTTTTGATGGATCAGCCTTTTCAACCGACACAAACTCCTTGAATAATTTGTTCCATCTTTCTTTGAATAGACTTGGATCTTCTGAAGTGCACCACCTTTCTTGTAACTTGCTTACATCCTTTGTCTCAAAATTGTAGTCCATAATTTTCTTATGATAATTCATCAATTCAACCACTCGCTTAATAACAAGATAAGGTTCTGGCATCTTAGCAGGCCAGGCAAATTGTGGCGGCGTTTCTTTTCCTTCTCTTAATAAAGGTTTTAGTTTCTTTTTAACTTTATCCATCAGATCTTTCGCAGCATTACTATCATCCAGTAAATCCTTCCGTATGTTAATTTCCTCGCTACTAAATTCGTCTTCACCAAATAAAGCGGTAGCCCAATATTGAGCAGATACCAAAACCCTTCGTTCTGATGAAGAGAAAATTTTTATGTCTTGCAAAATGTTTTTATTAAGCAAATCAAAATCTTGTCTCATCTGCTCACCAAGTTCTGTAGCTTGATAGCGAGCAGAATGTGTTGGCTCACCACCCCATTTCAAAATGAATTGAACCTTCTCAACCTCATTATCACTTGTCAAAACAGGCTTCAATTGGATTTTCGTACCAGGTAATTCCAATTTCTTTTCTAACGTATTGGCTAGCAATTTAATTTTAGCTGGATTTCCGGCCTTTTCTTCTAAAGCAATCCTTAAGGCCTGTAATACAATTTTCAGATCATTAACTTTCCTGATAACAACTTCTTCTTTATGACCTTTCAGCAAAGATATAAAAATTGGAGAGGTAAATGAATGCTTAAATTTCTGTTTCGGTGTTCTATCGGCGTGTCTGATCACCGTGACCAAGCCCTTGAACACCCACTTTTGCTTTTTCTCTTCTCTAACAATAGGTAGTTTGTGCTTCTCAATATCCATTTGTTTTTTGGCTTGCATAAATGTTTCTCTCAAAATTTTTGCGCAGGAATCATAATATTCCGGATTATCTTTCACAAATGAGAATCCATTAACATCAATTACATAACTTTTACCTGAAACTCTTAGAAGGTCGAAACCACAAATCATTTGAGAAAATGCAGAGGAAACGTGACGAGACATTATTTTTTCCTCAGGGCTTAATTCTGTAACATAACGCACTTCTTTACCATGTGTATTTCTCCTGACTATACCATCAACAACTGGTGATTTTCTTGTCTCAGCATGACAGTAGTTTTCACCTACAGTGTAAGCTTTCACATCCTCAAAATTATCGGTATCCATAAACTCCTCATATATGTAGGAACCTTCCAATCTTGGTGCTAGAAGTGCGGGATCAAATTCAGATGATTTATTACCAACTTTACGAAATAACCTTCTACCACCGCCGCCATTTTTAGAGTGATAATAGATATAAATGTTATGATCTTCTCCATCGACAGGTTTTTCAACAAAAGGCTTCTTGATTGTCTTACCACCAACTTCTAAGGTGTTGTCATCAACCATCCTCCAATCTGGCTCATCCACAGGGCTGATATCAACACCAACTTTTTTTAACTTCTCTGCTAACTCGTCATCTACATGAGGACCACCATCTCTACTGATTTCTAATCTAGGTGGTGTTGGAACCTGAGATGCCTCTAGAATTCTCAAACATAATCTTCTATCCCAAAGCACCTTCTGCATATCCAGATCATTGATAATAAATGGTTTTCTTAGCTTAACGTAGCTAATTGCCTTGTCCAAAGGAAAGCCTGAAGAGAAGAAGGATATCAAGAAATCACATGTCGGCCAGTTTTCAATGGTTTCATCCAGTATAACCTTATCACCAAAGATAATGGTCTCAAATTCACCATGTTCCATCAATCTGTTTAAAATATGTCTCATTGGCTTGGAAAGTACCTTGGCATCCATCGCACAAACTCCAATCTTTCCAATTTTTGGTAAGGAAGGTTTGGGATGACTCGTGGAAGGTTTTCTTGAAGAAACAGTAGAACCAGCATTTGAGTTAAGTGCTGTATTGGTTCCGGAATTAGTTCGAGTATTGGAGCCAGAATTAGCTACAGATTGCCCTCCAGAAATGGTAATGTTACTACCACTGCCATTGTTTGAGGATGGTGGATAGTCACCGGCCAATTCGTTATGAGGAGATGCAAGTGGGGATGGATCAATAGATCCCACAGTGCTACTCTTGGGAGAGACATCTTTGCTGCCACCATGCACTAATGATTCTTCCCGCATCCGTGCTACAGCCTGCGCAGCAACTGTTGCTGAATAGCTCCTAGTTTTCCCCATGTTTCTGCTCTCGTCAGCGTCGTCGTCCTCAACTGTAAGTTCATAATGAGAAGTGCTGCTCCCAGAACGATACATCTGTGGTTTCCCAGTATCCTCCAAACTAGGGGGAGGCAGCTTTAGAGACATATTCTCGCTTGACGACGTCTTCGGAGTGAACCCTTCCAGAATAGGCGCAATAGACTCCATGGCTTTCTTGGTGTACTTGTTCACAAAGGGGCCCGTTCCTGCTCCAGAAGGGCTCTCACTTCCGGAGTTTCCTTTCCCGGAGTCCTCCATTTCACTGTGGACACGTTTAGTTAGAGACGTGACTAGCGTTACAGCCAAAAACAGCCAAAATAAGTGCAATCCAACACCGCAAGCCACCCAGATCCTGACTTGCTAGTCTCTTCAAAGGGTTGAAGTTTGTTATGCAAACCTGCTTACATGTGTTAATCAGATACTTCCGTAGAAGGACTCGCAGCAGGCTGAGAACCTCGGTGGAAACAAAAAAATCACCTGAAAAAAAAAATTTTTGCGATGTGAGCTCATCGCAAAACAGTACTCAGGTCATCGCATAAAATATACCTGTAGGTGGGCTCACGGTTCTGTGGATCAAGCTGTTTGTGATACTCTAAACATCCTCTAATCGAGTTCTGTGATCAGCATGACGGATATCAAGAGACAGAAGCTCGTTGAGAGTGTAAAGTCGAGGCATGCGTCAAGGATATTCTCTCCGTTCAGGGTTATTGGTAATGTGAGCAATGGTGTTCCATTCGCCGTTGGTGCACTAGGGAGTACATTTTATATTGTCAGCAGTGTTGGAAAATCCTTTCAGATATATGATGCCAATAATTTGCACCTCCTGTTTGTTTCAGACAGGGAGACCGAACAGGACATCACCTGCCTTGCTGCACATTTCCACTATGTGTATGCTGGGTCTGGCAACAAGGTTGGTGTGTACAAACGTGGTATACTCGAACACTTAATTGAGGTTGATACTACGAGCCGTGTCTCTTACCTGTGCGTGTTTGGTGACTATTTGTGTGTTTCTTGTGAAGATAACAGTATCCATATATACAAGAAAGCAGGTGCTGCGAAGTATGCGACCAAATTTTACACCAAGCTAACTGTTTCCGAGTTAGACGGTGGAGAAGTTGTGTCTATATGTCATATGCCTACTTATCTGAATAAAATTGTGGTAGTTACTCAAACTAATGTTCTGCTATACAACGTCAGGACCGGCAAGTTGTTGTATACATCCCCAGACTTTGCTGATCAATTGACTGTTGCTGAACCTGCCCCGGCATTAGATATTATTGCGTTGGGTACTGTAGCTGGAGAAATGATATTATTCAACTTAAAATTGGGAAGAAAAGTACGCACCATAAAGGTGCCTAATATGCGGGTTTCCTCGATATCCTTTAGAACAGATGGCTCTCCCCACGTGTGTATTGGGTCTACAAAAGGTGACTTGCTATTTTATGACCTCAATCGCCGGACTCGTATTCACTTACTTAAAAATATTCATAGGGAGGCCTTTGGTGGTGTCGCGAGAGCAACTTTCTTGAATGGTCAACCAATAATTGTTACATCTGGTGGGGATAACAGTTTGAAAGAGTACGTATTTGACCCATCTCTTTCAGAAAATGATGCCGAAACAGTCATTCAACCACCAAGATTTTTGCGTTCTAGAGGTGGCCATTCTCAGCCATCTACAAGTATTACATTCGCTGATGACGAATCCCATTTCATTTTGTCTGCGTCTAGAGACAAGTCATTATGGGCATTCTCTCTGAGAAAAGATGCCCAATCCCAGGAACTTTCTCAAAGGCTACACAAGAAGAATGATGGAAATAGAGTTGCTGGAAGCACAATGAAAGAAAAGTTTTCTGAAATTTCTTCGATAGCTATTGAAAATGCTAGAATTGGAGAATGGGAAAATATTTTAACTGCTCATAATGATACAAACTATGCTAGATCCTGGGATATGCGTTCAAAAAGAGTTGGCAGGTGGACTTTTGAAACCATCGACAACGGATTGGTAAAATCTGTTGCAATCTCACAATGTGGTAATTTTGGTTTTGTTGGTTCTTCCAATGGTGGCATAGGCGTCTACAATATGCAGAGTGGTATGCCCCGTAAGAAATATAAATTACACAAGAAAGCTGTTACAGGTATTGCTATTGACGGTATGAACAGAAAAATGGTTTCCTGTGGGCTTGATGGTATTATCGGATTTTATGATTTCAATGAATCCAAATACTTAGGAAAGTTACAATTAGATGCCCCGATCACTTCAATGGTTTACCACAGGTCGTCTGATCTGTGCGCTTTTGCCTTGGATGATTTATCAATAGTGGTTGTAGATACAGTTACCCAAAAAATCGTTCGTCAACTCTGGGGCCATAATAACAGAATCACTGCATTTGACTTTTCTCCAGACGGCAGGTGGATTGTTTCAGCAGCTTTAGACTCAACGATCAGAACATGGGATCTGCCAACTGGAAGTTGCATTGACGGTGTCAGAGTCGAATCAGTGGTTACCAACTTGAAATTCTCACCCAATGGTGACATGATTGCAACTACACATGTGATTGGGAATGGTATTTTCATTTGGACAAATAGGGCACAGTTCAAAACTGTGTCTACTAGAGCTATTTCAGAAGAGGAGTTCAAAACAATAAGTCTACCAAACTCATCGGTTTCAGGTAACAGCCAATTTTTGGAAGGTGCTCTTGATGAAAGTGATACTCAAGAGGCATTTGACATAAATAACTATAAATCTGTCAAACAAATAAACAATAATTTAGTTACATTGTCATTGGAGCCAAGAAACAAAATGAACACATTACTAAACTTGGATGTTATTAAGCAACGTTCAAAGCCTAAGGAGGCACCTAAAAAACCAGAAAAAGCGCCATTCTTCCTTCAACTTGCAGGTGATGCAGTTGGTGATGAGGCATCTGGTCGTGAAGGTTTATCATTTGAGACACCAGATCAAATTAAGGCCAGACAGGAGAAAGAAGCCGAGGCCGAAACAGCTAAGGAAGAACTAACTAAATTTCGACCAACAGGAAGATTGGGTTTCCAATCTACATTTACAAAGGCTTTGATGGATGCCGGGATAAGTGAAGGTGAAAGCAAATACACGAAATTTTTAGACTATCTCGTCTCTCTTCCACCACCAGCTATTGATCTCGAGATAAGGTCTCTCAACTCTTTTAAGCCCTTCGATGAAATCGTTTGGTTTATTGAGGCTATTACCGAAGGTTTGAAATCTAATAGAGATTACGAATTATTTGAAGCATTTATGAATCTTCTCTTCAAAGCTCACGGTGATGTGATACATGCGCACAACAAGAATGAAGCTATTAGATATGCCTTGGATCAATGGGAACTAGTCCACCAAAAGGAGACCAACCTTGACAATTTAGTTAAGTTTTGCTCTGGTGTTCTTGACTTTGTATCTAGATAAATAAAAAATTTTATAAGCAATTTTGTAAATTGTAAAATTTTGGCAATTTCGTCATTAGGATAATCACTAAAAATTTTAACTAAATGTGTTCAGATAGTGCATCTACTATTAATCATATCATCTTTACTTTCAGAAAGCTACTGCGAAAATATGTTTCAATTAAAAGAATCCAACAAAACATGATGCTAATACCACTTTCTAATGAAATTTATCAATATATTTGCTCTACAATTATCTTTCGATTTTTTGCAAATGTAAATACAGCTGATTTATTATATTTGATGACACTTTGATGATTTCAAAGTGTCAATGCGAACATTATGATTATGGTAACAACAAACGTACAGAAATTTCAATGTCAATATCTATAATGCTACCAAGACTATTCTATATTTAAACCATGGTGATGCATTTTCATCTTAGTCATACTGTATTTTGCTCACTTATTATCAATTTTTATCTTTTTTTAATCACTTTACTTGCTTCGCTTTGCTAGTGGGACAAATAGAGAGAATCAAGGAACAATTAATAAAATAAGATTTAATTACCGGCTTGACGAAATATGAAGCAATTGAACCGTAGAAAGCATCACAATGCCTTCCACAAATACAACACTGGATACTCTAGTAGCCAAAATACTACATGATAATACACTTAGCAAACCAGGACAGTCGTTACAGGAGCTGGAAGATAATGGCAAATACATAATGGAGGTGCAGATGGCTAAGTTAGTAAAACTTCATGATGACAGATTTATGCACAATTGTGTGGTATCAATGGAGCAATTAAAATCAAAGTACTCACATGTCAAAGAAAAGTATGGAGACCTTCAAAAGAGTGCGGAGTTGGTTGATAGAGACATTCGTATTATTGAAATGGCTATTAATGATATCAAGAATAATAGGGAAATATGACAATTTGATTGTTTAATTGAATGCTAATTATAAATACCATTTTTCAATAACTTTAGAATGACTAATTAATTAATTAATAGAGTGCTATTTAACGACGAATTAGAAAAATAAAGAATACTAGTTCAAAGACAAAAAAACCATACTAGTAATCATGATACTTATTCACCTTGCTCTTACCGTATGAATCTAAATGATTCGATTGTATATGAATACGCAGTAGCCGTGAAGCTTGACTATGAACTCGAAAAAAAAAGTAATGTGTAAGTACTGCCAAAACAAGTTAATGCAAATGGGATAAAATCATATCGCAGCATAAATCAATGTAATACTTTTCATTTGAGAGGGAGTTACTGAATCAAAAATCAAAGATGTCATTGATAACAAAAGTAGGTAAAAATTAAAAGATTAAATGAAAACCAAACCAAAAAAAAAAAAAAAAAAAAAGATGGAAGTGAAATGAAACAAAACACCAGTATACGTAGTTGATAATGAAAAAGAAATGAAATGTCTATGGTAAACCGTTTGCTGCATTGGACCATTTTTTTGTATCTATCCAACCAGAATTGATAACATGCAAGGCATCAGACAAGTTCAATGGCTCTTTTAATGGCTTATCATCCACAACTAGTTTTTTGTAAACACGTGTATAATATGCCTCCGGTATACTTTCAAAAAGCTCTTTACGTTTCGCTCTATTATCTGCTACAATACTATCTGGCACAGTTTGTTTACACCATAATTTGCGCCGTGTCTGCCATAGTTCCGGGCCTTTAGTAAATGGTCCCTTCGTCTTTTGTCGAAGTTTTTCACACTCCTTAACTGTATCAAAGTTAGAATATGTCAGCCGTTCCTCTTTGCTACTGTTCCTAGACTGTGTCTTCACAAGACCCATTTGACTTATAGCTGACCCTCCTTCCTCGCTCTCTTCAGAGAGCTTCATTCCTAAGATACTGTTATCGTTAGGACCTGTAATTGAACGTGAGCCGGAACTCACCCTATCCATGCTTCTCGATTTCAGCATCGATTGTATCCCGGCTTGTTGCGCTGTTACCGCATCAAACGGCGCTATGCTGGAGGATTTCAGGTCATTGGTCACATCCTCTACTAGCGCATCTTCCTCATCCTCCACACACTTCCTATTCATACTAGACTTCGATCCATAAGCTCCACCACCGTCAAACAAAGCCTCAACCTTCTCTTCATTTGCAGTAACATCGTCCAGCGAATTCAGAGTTTCGTGTGTCACCTTCTTCAAGGCACTCCTCCACTTCTTCAAAGTGGTAGTAAGACTCCCCATACTTCAACAATAACGTTCGCAACGCTAATGAGTAAAAATACAAAAATAGAGCACTGTAGTACCAAACAAATATGCTTCTTTCGTTGTGAAATTTGCTTTCCACTAACTGGAAGAGATTATATGACTGCTCTTAACTCTTAAACCTTGTCCACCTCACAGAAAAGTAGCGCTACCCTACACGTATACTAATCTAAGCTTCTGATTATGTGCACCTATAGCCGGTATAAACTAAAAAGCCAGCTATCAACTCAGATGAGTAAATATGAATGGTCAACTTGACCATAAGGTGAAGTAGAATTAAACAGGGTCTAGACCTTTTTCTAAAGCTCGCAAACAGCCCCGGTAAATCGAAGTCGCCCAGCGCAGAAATTAGTAAAACAAAAAAATTTAAGTAACGCCTGCCGGAGCGGCCTCCCCGCACTAATAAATGTCGTACGTTGGTATGTATCACGTTTAAAGTATACAGGATGCTTAGCAAATAAATGTGTTCTATAATTACACTAGAGAATGCGTATGAGTTGGTGAACTTGCTCTGAGATCTTAATTTTCAGGGTGTTTGTGTACATTATCATGTCAGTCTCAAGGGTGGCTGTTCTGCTGTTGCGAAACCATCGTCTCCGTGCCTCTTCAGATCAAAGTGTGTATCAAACCAGTCTAGTAGCTCTGGGTAGCTTCTCTGGAGCATCATTTGCTTGATGAGTTTACGCTTTATGCCCATGTTTTCCAGCATGCAATATAGATGGTGCTGCGTCAATGCAAAGGGCAGACCTCCATACTCCAGTGTCCAAAACCAGAACCACTCGACACAACTCCACGGACATGTGGTGTGTCCGGCGAAGAGTGCTGGGTTAGCTAATACACCCCTGACAGCCATCACTCCGTCAACACCAGTTTCCTCTGCTATCCTCTTGAGGTCATTAGAGCTGAAGCAGTCACCGTTGGCCACAACAGGCACGTTTTTGTCCTTGATTGCGGATACAATGTACCTAATTGCCTCAATGTTTGCCGGTTCTGAAGATCTGGTTGTCCGTGTTCTGCCATGTATGGTGATCCAGTCCACACCACTGTCGCACAGTCTGCGACAAAGGTCTACAGTGGTGTCCAAGTTGTCATGTATCCGTATCTTCGTTTCTAATCTCAATTTATCGCCATATTTCTTCTTCACAGTTTTCACCATGTCACATAGTAAATCAGGATTGTAGATCAAAGCGCATCCAATGCCCTCTCTTATTTGCTCACGTATTGGACAGCCACAGTTGATACCAATACCATCCGTAAATGGGGCTACCATCTCAACAAATTTCATCAGGTCACCTACATTATTTACGCCAACCTGAACTATCAGTGGTGTGTCGTCTGCATTCGTAGTTATGTCTGTCATACGAGCCTGCTGGTTCCGCACAAACTCTCTTGCTAATATCATCGGCGTGTAAACAATATCCGTATCATACATCCTGCACGTTTTGCGGAATGGGAGCTTGGAGTAGCGCACCATTGGGCCCGCTATCGTGGCAGGTCGACCATGTGTCAATTTCCGAGTTTTGATGATCTGCAAAGGATCGTTAGCTCCCAATTGCCTTGGAGGTGGAATAGTTATCGGCATATGCACTATGAGTATAGATGTGTATTCTAAATAATTCAACTACCGAACTCTGAGAGGATAGACAATCGCCACTGATAATTGTAAGCAATAACTATCAACTCATCACTCAGGTGACCGATTAATTTCACATAGCATTTTTTTTTTCCAAGCTGGACGAGCGAGAAAGCTCAAAAACATCATGTGGACTTCATGGGTAAAATATTAAATTTGCGAAATGTTCTAACTTTAAACCGACACTTCAAGTATGTTTATTAAGCTGCTTTGATTTATGTTATGAATAAAATGGCTAGAACTTTAATTCACTCACGCTCTCTTTTTTTCCTTTGCCTTTATTTGATTAAAAATAAAGAAAGATGAGATACACGTGATCAAAAATGTAAAGCTCAAAGATATGTAAAAGATGCTGATTCCCAGAATATATGTGGTTCTCCACCTTCTCAGCATCCAGTTTCTTAGTCCATTGTCGAAAAATCTTCTGAATAGTACACCGCTTCCAGGATCAGGAAGAACGACTATAGAAGGATCAGACATACCGAAGGTTATCAGTAATTGTGATAAGTTTGGATCGATATCGATTGTATCTTCCACATGAATTTTGTTGAGCCATTCATTTTTTATGACTTCGTTTCTAGATTTGAGGTTTTTATTTCCGTCCAGCACCTCATTTTCCGTAGCACTTGTTTTGCAGACCACTGGACCTTTGTAATTATAAAAAACATCACCTAAGTGGTCAGTTAGTTGTACCAATACTTGTTGGATGTCTGTGCCATGATGTGAGTGATTCATTGACTTGCAATAAAAGTCCAGCTGTAGATCAAGTCTGTAATTTGTGTGTTCGCGCAGACCGACTGTCTGCTGTATACCATTTGGACGAACAGGTGTAAGAGGTCTGTAACTGCTTACTCTTTCAATTCCTTGTTGTAACATCAACATACCATTGTTACTGGTAGAGGACTCAAAGTTATTTATGGCTACCCACTGAGAAGAATCTCGAGGAAGTAGCTTTGTATAGAAATCATGGAATAATAA
This sequence comes from Nakaseomyces uthaithaninus, assembly GCA_030564085.1. Classification (NCBI taxonomy): domain Eukaryota; kingdom Fungi; phylum Ascomycota; class Saccharomycetes; order Saccharomycetales; family Saccharomycetaceae; genus Nakaseomyces; species Nakaseomyces uthaithaninus. The sequence continues at coordinate 2,890 of JAJLUB010000128.1, read as the reverse complement.
AACAGATAAGGGAAGTATGATAACAAATTGGACAAAGCAAACACCCATAACATAGCTTGCCCATTGTGCTAGTTGCAATGGCTTGGTTAGGTTGAATTTCATCTCTTGTTTGTTATTGGATCATTGTATTTTCGTTTCATCGTGGCCCTTGTTCACCATGTGTGTTGTGATTTAATCACCTTTTTCAAATTCAAGGCAATTCCTGAGCTCTACAGAAATTTGCCTATGGGAACTCTTCGAGTTTTGTTACAAAGTCATCAAAGAAACAAGGTAAATACATATATGGGTGAACAGAGTAAATCAAATATAACTAGTTCTATCTTTATGTATATTTGAAATAAAGAAATATTTTGCATACCAAACTACTGGATATTGCATAAAGAAAGTAATAAGCTAATTGTACCAGCTAAAATGAAACAAATATAGGCAACTAGAGATAGACCAAAAAAACAAAACTCAGGTCAAAATATAGTAAAATAAGAGATGAATGGTTTAATAATAACTAAAGTAGAATAAAAAAGTTAAATTATTCCCTATTAAATGCTTCAATAAAAAAATATTGTTGATGGTGTTGATGATGACTTTGATGATGCAATTTCGACCGCAAATCCTAAACGAATAAAATATGTAAAAAACAAAAAACGATGGAGACTCGAATGCTAAAATTAGAAAAGTAAGTAGAAATAGCACAAAATAACACAGAGTTAGAATGTTCTCATTTAAGAATATTCTTGGTGAAAAGAATGTTAAAGAGATGCCATTCGATAATACATCACATCACAGGAGGGGGAGTTAATTTTCTCGTAAAAAAATCTTTGAAAACAGGGAATGTCCGCTATTTGTCAATTAAGATCAATTTTTTTTTATTTCCATCAATGTGTTGAATGACCTCTGTGGTATTTCAAACCGTTCAAATTTTTATAACGTTTACCACAAACCTCACAGCGGTAAGGTTTGTCTTTATCGTTCCCTAGTGCATCTAAAGATGAAATCTCATTGGATTCGGGGTCTATAACGTTGAATGTACCATCGGGATTTTCTCTTAATGTCTGGTTTTGATGCCCATGTAATCTGTGATACTTTAAACCATTCTGGTTTTTGTAAGTCTTGTCACAGCCCACAACTGGACATTTGAACGGTTTGTACTCTTCATGATCCATAACATATAGTCTTCTAGCAGGATCGTCAATATAAACTTCTTTCTTGTCTTGTTCTTCTTCTTCTTCTTCGTCATCGTCGTCGTCGTCATCGTCATCTTCATCGTCATCAAAATCCACTTCTACATTAGAGGAATGAATCTGCGATATACCGTTGTTCTGCGGTATCATCATATTTTGTATCGTCTGTGGTTGGCTATTTTTATTAATCGGAATTGCACTTCCTGTAGCCGCCATATTATTGATCGCTGCAGCCCGGCCGTTATTAAGAAACACCTCGTTAGTAGAGACAGTATCCACCAGATTATTGCCATTACTTCTATTAGCTATGAATTTGTTCTTATTGTATGTGCTCACATCAGAGCTATTCATGCCAATTTTGCTCTGTGATGAAATGGGTGTTGGCGGCGACATAGCACGCCCCACATTCAGTGGCCTTCCGGATTTGCTCATTATATTTTTCGTTGACATCGTACCATTCATATTATCGTGTGGAATTTGCTGCGTGCTGCTATTAGTAGGTATAGGAGAAGTGGATATATGTGCCTCTTCGTAGTGTCTCAGTAAATCGTGCAGCCCCGGGAGAGAGATCCCGCAGCACGAGTAGTCTTTGCAATACTGCTCCTCTAGGTTGGGCAGAAATGCGCTGTTGACCCCCTGTGCAGCCGCAGCGCCGGGACCGTACCCAATGGGTGGGTTGAATTGCAGCTGCAGGAGGCCGTTATTTATGGAGAACTTCCGCTGGCTGTGCTCACCGGCATTATGGTGCAGCATCACTTCATCTCTCAGCCACGAGCTAATCGACAACGAACCCCACGACACACCCCCGATACCTTGAGAGTGCGCTATCGAGTCCCTCCTCAGCTTCGCATAGCTCGCTCCGCCGTTGTACGAGCCAGAGTCCGTGCGCCGCTGCTGCGCCAGCACCTCATCCGTCGACAACGGAACAGCCCCCGAGGACCGGCTGCTCGGACTGATGCTGTAGCTATACCTGTGCCCGTCGTCGCTGCACACATTCAGGTGCGTGTTCCGGAAAAGCTCCCCACCGCCGTTGCTCCCGTTGTTACCATGCTGAGACGGCCCCGCAGCAGAAGTGTCGTGAATAAAGATACCCGGCCCCGCAGCATGCCCAGAGTTCAGCACATCCGTCGACCTGCTGTGTGGCGATATCGCCCCGTCGTTCCCTCGAAGAGACATCTCCACATCGCTCCTCTCCGTCGGAGTGCCGTCCATCATCATCAGCAAAGAGTTGTATTCCATGTCGAGCTTCCACACCTTCCGATGCTCTGCTGGCTTCCTATCCTACAAAAAAAAAGGCGTTCTTCTATGCTACGTCTTCGCCGGCCCCCGCAAATATTCCCGTGTCACCCAACCACAAATCCTTCTTAGCCAAACAGCTCCGTCTATCCAGCCACTTTATACAGCAATACCCTCTAGCGTGGCTATACCTGCTCCTTCAGCTTTTTGGCTACTCCGAAACCGAATCAGTCCAACAATACCGATCCTTGTGTCGACCTGTCTGATTCCCACTAGTCTCGAACTTCCAGATAAACCCTCTCTTGCTTTGCACTTACTCAAACGCCCCCATCACTATTCCAAAAGGCTTATCCCTTGTGTCGCCCAGCCGGAGGCCCACACGCCCTCGGCCCGGCCCTTCGCTCAAAAACCCAAAATGGGCCTCTCTCTCTGTCGCACGGGCATACAACTTCGCATACCCGGCCTCTCCTTCCCCC
>JAJLUB010000127.1:0-35685 GCA_030564085.1 Nakaseomyces uthaithaninus | reverse complement strand
CTGCAAATCTCCTGGGCGCGATCTCTCTCTCTCTCTCTGCGGGCCCCCCCCCATGGTACTGGGCTGCCCGGAACTAACCACGGAGTGCACACGCTGCGCGCAGGGCTCGCCCGGGGAATGCAGAGTGACATGCACACACACAAGAGACGTGCAGACACAAGAGAAGTGCAGACACAAGACGTGCAGCGGACAGCGACACAGAGATTCGCGCAGGCGAGTGCGGATATAAGGACATCTCACCACAAGATCACATAAGCACCCTCCCGGTTCCTGGTCGCGAGTAGCCACCAGACGCCCCCCCCCGAGCCCTATATAATGGACACAGCTTCTCGCCTGCAAGGGCCTTTATCCTCCCCCCCCAATGGCGGACAGACACAGTTACACTTACACTGAGATATACAACTACACACATGCTCCTAGGCTACGAAGACACCCTGTTCGTTGACGTGCTCGAGTGGTGCGGCCTCTCCCTCGGCCAAGAGTACCTCGACATCTACCTGCCGGGCGGCGTGCCGACCGTTCCCGTGCCGGGTGATAAGAATACCGCCGGCGTTAATAATACTGCCGATGCGGATGCAGCCACGGCCGGCGGCCGCGGCAGCAACGCCGGCTCCGACGTCTCGTCGTCGGTGCAGGCCGAGGAGGTCGTCGACATCGAGAAGAACGTGCGGACGTCCTCGGATGCTGAGGCGGATGCGGATGCGGACGCGCAGGGCAGCGGCGAGAAGGCGGACGCGCACGACCCGTTCCTCGTGGACTACATCGGCGAGGACGACCCCAGCAAGCCCTGGAACTGGACCTTCGCCAAGCGCGCCTTCGTCATGTTCCAGCTGATGCTGCTCACCTGCATAAACTACATGGGCTCCTCCATCTACACCCCCGGGCAGATGCAGATAGAGAAGGAGTTCCACGTCGGTCACGTGGTAGGCACGCTGAACCTGTCGCTGTACGTGCTCGGCTACGGTATTGGCCCCATCGTGTGGTCGCCGCTCTCGGAGGTGAGCTCCATCGGCAGGATGCCGCTCTACATGATCACGTTCTACATGTTCACCGCGCTGCAGGTGGGGTGCGCGCTCGTGAACAACATCGCTGGGCTCGTCATCCTCAGGTTCATCACCGGCATCCTGTGCTCCCCGGCACTCGCCACGGGCGGCGCCACCGTCGCCGACATCTGCACCCCTAGGTACATCCCCCGGTTCCTCGGCGCGTGGGCTGTCGCCGCGGTCGCCGCGCCAGTGTTCGCGCCAATCCTCGGCGCCGCCATGGTGGACGCAAAGGACTGGCGCTGGATCTTCTGGCTGATGCTCTTCATGTGCGGCGCCACTAGCATCCTGCTCACCTTCTTCTTCCCAGAGACCTCCCACCAGGCGATCCTGTACAGAAGGGCAAAGAGACTCAGGAAACTCACAGGCGACGACCGCTACTACACCAAGAAGGAAAGAGAGGAAAAGGCAATGCCAAACTCCGAGTTCATCAAGAATACCCTGTGGAGACCTTTCAAGATGATCGCACTTGAACCAATCCTGCAGGCTTTCGACGTCTATCTAGCACTGTGCTACGGTGCTTTCTACCTGTTCTTCGAAGCCTTCCCAATCGTCTTCGCCGGTATCTACCACTTCACACTAATCGAGGTCGGCCTCGCATACCTCGGGTTCTGCGTCGGGTGCGTGTTCGCTTACACGATCCTGATCATATTCCAGGAGAAGTTCATCAGAAAGAGGTTTTTGGAAGGGCGCTTCAAACCAGAACTGTTCCTCGTGCTGGCTATGTGGATCGGCTGGTGCCTGCCATTCTCCCTGTTCTTCTTCGGGTGGACAGCTCACATCCACTGGATGCTACCCATAATCTCAGAGATTTTCTTCGTGCTGTCGGTATTCAACCTGTTCCAGGCTACCTTCTCCTACCTCGCGGTGTCTTACCCAAACTACGTCGCATCAGCATACGCAGGGAACGGGTTCTGCCGTGGTGTTTTTGCAGCGGCGTTCCCATTATTTGGACAGGGAATGTACAATAACCTCAGCACGAAACGGTTCCCTGTGGCATGGGGCTCCTCCCTAATTGGATTCATCACAATCGGGTTATCTTTGATCCCATTTGTGCTGTACAAATGGGGGCCGGCACTGCGTGCTAGATCAAGATTCCAATAATTATGTCCTGCTCTCCTCCACATTTTTAGCTACAGTCTACATTAAAATAAAATTCATACACGAGATAATAGGGCTTGGGATTCTCTGATTGTTTATTGCCTTTGACTTTTACTACTATCAATTCTAGTCTTTCTCAGCCTGAACTAAACAATAAAATAATAATACGTTTTTTCAATTTCGGTGATCAAGATGAAAGTAATACATCATGATAGATAGATCGAGCTCACTGAATATTTCTTTTTCGTCCCCTCAAATAATCCAAAATTACACCATCCGGCTCTGATTCAAAATGAACAATTTTTTGCTTTCTACAAAGTTATCTATTTCCTGTTCTTTCAACCTGAATTTGCTCGATTTTATTACCATTTGTCTTTTTTTCCTTTCTATTTTCTAGTTTTCGTTATAATGCAACTATCAAATATTTGCGACAGATTTGGGTTTTCAAACCGTTGGAAAGTGGGTGAGGTTGCGATGGACAAATAAGGCACCAAGATTTCATTAATGGGGCGAGTAAAAGGGGATAGATGTGCAGTGCTATGCTACACTTTGGTCTCCTGCACAAATTACTCCCCACACCAGCGCCCCCCCCTCCCTCGTCAATAACATATAGAATTTTGTACCATACATTTTTTGTTTAGAGTTCTAATCTTTTCCTTACATACAGTAGAAAGATGCCTTAACACTCTTATCAAGAAAAGAAAATAAACAGAGGAAAGTGTTTTGTGGTAACCAATTCCGGAGTTGCCAAGAGTGCAATGTGGAGACATGCCAATAAGAACAACAACTCAACGTTGCAACGATGCAGAGCGGATCAATATGCTATGTTTGTGTCCTATGTATTTTTCTTCTTATTTACACCACATTCTCCCCCTATCTCTGTACTGTGTGTGTGGGAAATATATGTCTTACGGACAATAACAAAAAATGTCACTTTAGGTGTGTCCTAGAACACTGTGCAACTATCGGATAAGAAAAAAAACCATGGATAAGGATTACAGCGAAATGTTTCTTCATTGAAACTGTTTCCTTTACAATATGCTCTGTCCAATCCGGTTCAAATAAATAAGCGACACTTATGTAAGGAGCAAAGTGCATTGGTTTGTAATACTCCACCAAAGCACTACCGTGCTACAAATGTGATATGTCTGCTGTGACGAAATCGGAGGTGTACCCGAGATAGACTCCGCACCTGACACCCGAGAGCCCAGGAGTACAAAGGAACCATGTCGGCCGCTCTCCGGCAGGCGTGACCTTATCGGCCGAGCTCCCTGGAAGGTCTCGTCTTGCCCGACATGGCTCTCCTTTTCTGGGATGAGACTCACTCGTATAGTTGCAGACGAGAAATCGGATCTTGCAAGCGCACGCAACCCGAGAGAAAAGCCCAAATATGCGTTTGCAGCGGCGAAGAAAACTGCGAACTGCGCGCAGACCAAAATTAAACCCTAGGGTTTGGGCAATGCTCCCGAGGTTCATGGAAACAGACACTGCCGCACTGGAAAAAAGGAAATTTGTGACGCAATTATGCAGAGAAGGTGGGGCAGGAAGGGGGTCACTGTTTTTCTTTTTCCAATCAGTCAATGGAACTGCGCCGAGGGGTAGTCAAAAGGCAGTAGCGGTGCTGCCTTTAGCTTTTCTCCGTGCGTGTTTGCTTTCTGCAGTCAGAATCTGCGTTTTTCCGCTCAAGATCCGCGGCGCCTCCACGCCCCCGCCGTGTGTGGCCTGCCACCGCTCATTCGGCACTTTGGTTTCCGCAAAGGGTGCGGAAGGTAAGATTCGGGCACCTGCTGCACTGGTTTCTGTGTGAAGGAGACACCGCATTTTGCCGAATCGATGCCTTTCTATTACTTTCTTTTTTCCAGCTTAATTACCTAATATAAAAGAGAATATTGTTTGAATGACCTGCAATTTGGAGTGTAGAGAATGTGCGATTGTAACGGTCAGCATTCAAAGCCACCGATCTGCTGTATATAAAGGGTGCAATAGGGCGCGACATAGGAAATATTCCTGGCGGACTTCTCTTGTCTTATTTCGACTCACTCACCGTAACCATTAACCTCCATTATAGTACGAACAACCGAAAAGGGTTAGAAGTGATAGCACAGCAACTGGAGACACGTTTAGCATTAAGAAATACCAGATTCTATTTTGCTCACATCAAAATAAGAAGTGTGCAAGAATTGATATCATCAATCTACTTTGCGTGTTTAAAATCTTGAGCGCTAACAACTATAAGACAGTTTTCAACAAAAAGCAGTTCCGAGACTTCTCTATACTCTTGAAATTATGACATATTTTTCTACTTACCGGGACACGCTCTTCGTGGACGTTCTAGAGTGGTTAAATATCATCAAAAATGGAGAGGAACACCTAGACGATCTTGACTCGAAAAGTTTTGAATCCGGTTCTGAGAGCGGAGTTGTGAAAGTGTACGAGGAAAACTCGTTCAAACTCACCACAGAAGCGGATAGTGATCTTGAGAAATCACAGCTTGATGTAACTTCAAAGACCGGATCATCGCAAGAGAGTGTAGATGATGACCCCTATCTAGTGACATTTAACGGCGAAGATGACCCGCTGATCCCTTATAATTGGTCCTACACTAAGCGAGGTGCTGTCATTGTCCAGGTGATGCTGCTGACCTGTGTGAACTACATGGGCTCATCGATCTACACACCTGGGCAGGAGGAGATCCAGCGGGAGTTCCATGTGGGCCATGTTGTGGGGACTCTAAACCTGTCGATGTACGTGCTCGGATATGGTATTGGGCCTATTATATTCTCACCGTTATCGGAGATATCTACGATTGGGCGTCTCCCTACCTACATGGTTACGTTTTTCCTGTTTACGATGCTGCAGATAGGGTGTGCGCTTGTGAAGAACATTGGAGGGCTTGTGATCCTAAGGTTCATCACTGGGGTGCTATGTTCACCAGCATTAGCTACCGGTGGTGCAAGTGTAGGTGACATCATTCGTCCAGAATATGTACCAAGATTTTTAGGCATTTGGTCGATTGGTGCTGTAGCTGCCCCAGTGTTTGCTCCATTATTAGGTGCAGCTATGGTTGACGCTAAGGACTGGAGATGGATATTCTGGTTTTTATTCTTCCTTTCTGCCGCAACATACATTGTCCTGATATTCTTTTTTCCAGAGACCTCATCTGATACTATTTTATATCGTAAAGCCCTTAGATTAAGAAAATTGACAGGCGACAACAGATATTACACTAAAAAGGAAAAAGAGGAGGCTGCTATCCCAGCGAAAACATTTTTGATCAATACATTATACAGACCATTCAAAATGATGGTTACTGAACCAATTATCCTAGCATTTGACCTATACATTTCCCTATGCTATGGTGCATTCTACTTGTTTTTTGAGGCATTCCCAATTGTTTTTGTCGGAATCTACAACTTCACCTTGGTCGAGGTCGGCCTTGCCTACTTGGGATTCTGCATTGGGTGTTTACTTGCATATGCCCTTTTAATGGTTTATCATGAAAAGGTGGTGAAGAAAGAGTTTGCCACAAATACATTTACTCCTGAATCATTTTTGGTTTTGGCCATGTGTGTGGGCTGGTGTCTGCCTTTAGCATTATTCCTATTTGGATGGACTGCTAGAGTTCATTGGATTTTGCCTATAATTTCAGAGGTATTCTTTGTACTTGCTACATTCAACCTGTTCCAGGCCACGTTCTCATATCTAGCAGTCTGCTATCCAAAGTACGTTGCGTCTGTTTTTGCAGGAAATGGCTTTGCGAGAGCAAGCTTTGCAGCCGCTTTCCCGTTATTTGGTAAGGCAATGTATGACAGATTGGCAACCAAAAACTATCCTGTTGCTTGGGGTTCGTCATTGATTGGTTTTATCACAATTGGCCTATGGATGATTCCATTCGCCTTATACAAATATGGACCTTATCTACGTTCCCAGTCTAGATTCAAGTCTGACTAAAGGAAAGGGTACTTGCAGCAGCACATTTCTCATTTACTCATACAAAAAACCAGAGACATTATTGTCATCCATATTCACTCATCTGATCTTTCGAAACAGCATGCAATCACACTTCTCATAACTTTGGTATCGAGAAGCAGAAATATAAGAAAAAAAAAAAAAAATTACACAAAATACAAATTCAATTGTGCTCATATTCAAGAAATCAAGAAAATTCTAACATAATAGAAAAAAAAGATAATTAAAAAAAAGTTAGCTAAGGGTTATCAACTGCTAAATTATCCTGGGCTCAAATTATACCACCAACCCCATCTCCCTATTTCCATTTATAGGTATCAATAAACACCACATAATTTAACCAATCAACATTATTTTACAGATTTAATGAAATTCTGAATTTTAAATAGCTATCTCTTTCATGAAACCTCGAATATTACTAAGATGATATTTAGAAAAAACCCACCCCACAACATTATGCAATGTTCATGGTCGATGTGAATATGTCGGACATCAAAACAATTAAAAAAACTAGTCGAATTGTTTTTGTTGCAAAGAAAGACCTATAGAAAATTCTTCAAAGTGTTTATAAAGTTAAGCATTATGGGCCAACCTGTACGTGCTTTACACTACAATGCTGGCTTCAGCTATAAGTTATTGCTTACCCGAGAGCCACAATGAGATACCCAAGTTCACAAAAAAAAAATTCAACCCTCATCAATAAGAGGGTTAAAGACAAGATCCTCGTCCGCTACTACATATCCAAAAGTTTGTTTGCGCAGTCTGTGATCTATTTGATAGACCCTGATTTCAGTACGAATTTCAAGTAGGAAGAATTACACGCACATTGTGGCTGATTCCGTGGAACAATTCTCCCCGTGAGTCTGCAACATGGAGTTATCTAGGGATACCGGGGCTCGTGAGATGCACGCCCAGATTTCAGGCATGCACACAGCACTAAGATCCCGTTTCTTTTCACTAATGCAGAAAGTCAATTCAGATGGACTCTGGGAAAGCTAGTTCCAAAAGGAGCTCGATGACGACAGTACCCGCAAGCCCCAGTAGGGTTCAGTTTACACACGCAGGGGTCAGTTTCCACACGCAGGGTTCAGTTTACACACGCAGGGCTCAGTTTACACACTCAGGGCTCAGCTTACACACGCCAATTCTCCGTCTTTAAACCCACACTTGCAGATAAAGTACGGCCGACCTTTTTTCCCATTATGTATCGGCCACAGAAAGTGACTGAGCAAGAAGCCCGCATTGCGGATATGCCATTCCACGGACCTTCTCATAGTTAACCACCTGTCAATTACCTAATGAATCGTAACAATTGGAATGACATAGAACAAAGTAACCAAACTCTAAAGGTAACTACAAGCACTATTGCCCCTGACAGGTGCAGTGACTGGGGCACTCAGTCTGCCGGAATGAGGTGTCTTGTGTTACAAAGGAAACAAACAAACTGAATCGCATCAAAGCCAATGTAGTGAACTGAGTTGTTTTACCTCTTCAGCGAGCTCAAATTACAGGTGTTTTTGTGCGGACATTCGTAGAAAACATGCCACAACAGGACTGATATGCAATACTAGTAAAATGCCATTTTATCTTCTACCACAATGCAATTTCCCAGCAGCATAGCTCTTGTAAACTAGGTGGAAATACAAACATATAAAAGGAAGCCAAAACTGCCGAGGTATTTTCAGAGAGAACAGCTTATTTTCAAATTTTAAACTTGTAATTATAGTGACAGACTAAACGACTACTTTTGATCAGTCGAAGACAATTGGAAATTAAAAATTCAATGACGTACACATCATCATTTAGGGACACGCTAGTCGTGGACCTTCTTGAATACTTAAATATCATCAAGTTTGATGAAAAACATATAAATAATATCCATAATTTGAGTGATTCTTCAGAGAGTAAGATAAATGCTGAAAGCACAGAGGTAAAGAACAACGTGCAAATTGACTATGAGAAGAATCATTCAATAGATTCATCCTCTTCATCAGAATTTCATTCAACATTAGATGGTGATGACGTTGATCCATACTTGGTGACATTTGACGGCGAGGACGACCCGCTGATCCCTTATAATTGGTCCTACACCAAGCGAGGTGCTGTCATTGTCCAGGTGATGCTGCTGACCTGTGTGAACTACATGGGCTCATCGATCTACACACCTGGGCAGGAGGAGATCCAGCGGGAGTTCCATGTAGGCCATGTTGTGGGGACTCTGAACCTGTCGATGTACGTGCTCGGATATGGTATTGGGCCTATTATATTCTCACCATTATCGGAGATATCTACGATTGGGCGTCTCCCCACCTACATGGTTACGTTTTTCCTGTTTACGATGCTGCAGATAGGGTGTGCGCTTGTGAAGAACATTGGAGGGCTTGTGATTCTAAGGTTCATCACTGGGGTACTATGTTCACCAGCATTAGCTACCGGTGGTGCAAGTTTGGGGGACATTATACCTGCAAATTTTCTTCCTATGTTCCTTGGGTTTTGGGCAATTGGTGCTGTTGCTGCACCTGTTATTGCACCATTACTTGGTGCCGCTATGGTTGATGCCAAAGACTGGAGATGGATATTCTGGTTTTTATTCTTCCTCTGCTGTGCTACCTATATTATTTGTGCCTTTTTTTTTCCTGAAACCTCATCAGAAACCATATTATATAGAAAAGCTATGAGATTAAGAAAGGTCACAGGAGACAGCAGGTACTATACGAAGAAGCAGAGGGAGGAGGAGTCCATCAGCAAAAAAGAGTTCTTGTGGTCAACATTATGCAGACCATTTAAAATGATAGCACTAGAACCAATTATATTGGCGTTTGACCTCTATATTGCGTTATGTTATGGTGCCTTCTATTTGTTCTTTGAGGCTTTCCCAATTGTTTTTGTTGGCATTTACAACTTCACTCTAGTTGAATTGGGCCTAGCATATCTTGGTTTTTGCGTGGGGTGCATAATAGCGTATGTTGTATTAATGGTTTTCCTCGTCAAGGTTGTGAAGAAAAAATTCGATAACAACACATTCACACCAGAATCCTTCCTGATTTTGGCGATGTGTGTTGGTTGGTTCCTGCCGCTAGCGCTGTTTCTGTTTGGATGGACCGCCCGCGTTCATTGGATACTACCGGTAATCTCCGAAGCGTTCTTCGTCATCGCTGTGTTCAACCTCTTCCAGGCTACATTTGCGTACTTAGCAATGAGCTATCCCAAGTACGTAGCTTCCGTGTTTGCAGGTAACAGTTTTGCTAGAGGTAGCTTCGCTGCGGCATTCCCACTATTCGGTCAAGCCATGTACAACAACCTGGGGTCTGAGAAATACCCAGTCGGATGGGGATCATCACTCGTCGGATTTATCACTATTGGACTGTGGCTGATTCCCTTCGCGCTCTACAAGTACGGCCCTTATCTCCGGTCGAAGTCAAGATTCACCGACTGATCGTACATAGAACAATAATTGTTACGTAATACCCTTATAGAAACTGTGTACCTACCAAGTGCCAGGTGAGTTACTAGCAATTCACAGAATGACAGGTAACAGAAAAACAGTACCCAAATAATTATTAATAGAAGAAACCATCTCTTTATCAAATTAAGCAAAGAGCGTCGGAGTTCATAATCACGCACATTACTAAAAATGAGTAAGTCCACGAATTTTCAACATCGCCGTGCCTGTTCCTGTGCGGAACAATCTATCAAAGTGTAGAAAATGCTCTCGTTTCTCTACATCGGAGTCTTCTGTTCAATTTTACTTTTTGCACAGATGTGCTGTGGGGAGCGACGCGTACCGTATCTCCGAGACGCGGAGCCAATCGGACGGACAGCGGGGCATTCTGTATCTCCGTACTTCTCCGCATTTCTGCACATCCAGTCTACCCCCCAGCGAGCTCTTTCCCTCTCTCCTTGCCTCTCTGCCTGATTTTCTCCGGTGCCTAACTCCATTGATGCCTTCGAACAGACCTCCCCCTGCCTCTCCGGCAAAATACTGGACTACTGAACTTTCCTGCACTTTCTGCTCTCTGCACCTGAAAGACCGCCGGGGCGGAGACGGAGACCGCTGAGAGGAAACGGGCGTCGTACATGTACGTGCAGAGAAAGCAGCGAAGAGACATTGAGACACACTGAAAGATCACGCAGTACTGCTCCTGAGGTCAAACTTTATATCACCATATACGCATCCGATTGTAAACATCTGCTGAGAAATGCGGCGGTACAACGGGTTTCGTACAGTAGTATATTGTCTAGTTTTGAAACGGAGGTGACGGGCAGATTTTCCACCCAGGAGCCCAGCGGGAGGCGGAGCTCTTTGTTGTGTGCGTCGGCCGACAGAGGCCCAGCGGCCGGGAGCGAAGAAGAGTGTGTGAGGGAGTTTCTCTGCTCGAGGCAGACCCAGAGGGTCTGGGCGACTGCCACTGAGGTTGGCGCATTGCTCTCCTTGCATTCCACGGAGAACCGTAGTAAGCCTTAGTAATCTGCCCTGGGATTTGTCTGTGCTGTTCCTCATCGATTGTGGACTGTTCTCTATCACCGTTCCCAACTCTATCAAACATCTGCTACTATGGGCAGATGCTTGCTGGGGATTGGCTGCCCTTGGTGAGGATTGGCTTGGCAATTGAGTGATTTACGATTTTTTTCTTTATATAAATATGCTCGATGGCCCTGATGTGCGTTGTTGATGCTCCCCTCTTTCCTATCTACTGTATATATTATCGTAAGGTAGCGGACACAGTATCTTACTAACAGAATCCAAAAACACACTAACATCTAACAACATGGCTTCCAACCAACCAGGCGAATGCTGCTTCAAGGGTTTTTACCACGAGGGTACTCCTAAGGGTTCCCACAAGGACATCTTCGGTGTCGACAGCTACATCACAGGCACAGAACAATCCACCGACAAGGTCATTGTAATTCTAACCGATGTTTTTGGTAACAGACTAAACAACGTACTTCTGACTGCCGACCAGTTGGCAGCCAAGGGCTACCAAGTGTACATCCCAGATATTTTGTTCAAGGACCCTGTCGTCAAGCTGGATGGCTCCACTGATTTCAACGCTTGGCTAGCTGCTCATCCAGCTGACAAGGTGCAAATCTTGGTCACAGATTACTTGACTGAGTTGAAAAAGGAGCTGAACCCTAAATTCGTTGGTGTCATTGGTTACTGTTACGGTGCTAAGTTCGCCGTGCAACAGATCGACAAGACTAAACCACTAGCCGATTGTTGCGCTGTGGCACACCCTTCATTCGTCTCTATGGAAGAATTGGCTGCCATTGACAAGCCAATTTTGATCTCTGCTGCGGAAATTGATCCTATTTTCCCAGCTGAGCTAAGACACCAAACCGAAGCTAAGCTGGCCGAGATCAAGGCCAGATACCAACTGGACTTATTCAGCGGAGTCGCCCACGGGTTTGCCGCTAGAGGTGACGTCTCTGACCCTGTTGTGAAGTATGCTAAGGAAAAGGCATTTTTGGATCAAGTGCATTGGTTCGATTACTTCTCACAAGCATCCAAGTAGGTGATGAACAGCACAATACAAATGAATCACCAATCTGCTTACTTTCCGACCTAGTTCTTTTACGATGATACCTTTTCATCATCTCATTGGCGTAGTTTTACCAATAGAACTAGAAGATGTTCCAATGATGGAGCCTAGCACCATGAACTATATAATCGATAAATTATCATGTTTCAATATATAATGTATACAATATAACAATAATCATTCAAGCTCTTTTTGGATTGAGGCAATCTATGTAGCCTCAAACGTAATTATATAAAATAATGTTGACAATCTGATGGCTGGTAGGTATAGGGCTAAGCTTGCCGTTCATAGACATATATCAAGTAACCGTTAAGGTTGTCAATCATGATGAAGAATGAAGAAGAATCATAACAATACAGTAAATCTCCCTCTTTGGGAAAAAAAATAAAATTTGATAAGCAAAAACATTTATTAGTTAACTAAGCGAAAGAAAATTTCAAGAATATAATCTCGTTTTATTTATATATTGTTTAACAACAATATCACTATCAAGTACAAAACATGTTAGTACTTCAGATATCCGTTTATCATTATTAATTTTACAGGATGAACTCAAGCATTTTGGAATGATGAGCTTATGGGAAAGTTTGTTTGTGCAGTTTGGTTCATTAATTAAATCGAATATTAGTATTCATTACCGAGCATAAAATCAAAATCTATTACTCCCAGGCTATTTGAAATTCCTGTCAAGTCTGTTACCTGATCTATATTTCGATTTTCTAACAGGTTATTTCCTCTATTATTTGAAGATTGCAATACCATATTATTTATGTTGTTGTCGTTAGTAATGGTGTTTGGGAATATTGTAGCACTCTGTACACCTGCCATTTGTTCTAGTTTTATAGAAACCTCTGGGGAGAACTGAATTGGCTTGTCGAATTGATGGTCAACGTTTTGATTCCCAAAACTCCCGTTTCGGTTATTTGACTCTAGTTCATTATTTGGGGTATTTATTATACTTGGTGTCCTATATGGATTCGTAACAACACTTCCTTCCATAGAACCCTGCTCACCAAAGTATTTTCTTATATTACTATCAGTTCTGATAGGATTAACCACTTCATTCAAAAAAGCTGCTGCTGATAACCTATCAAGACCTTCTGCTTGCCCATTAAAAGCTACTTCTAACATAGGGGTAAGATTACCGGAAACTTTTGGAGTAGTCTCTGCTGTGATGCTTCTTGTAAAGGGCTCATATTGACTTGCCAGATCTGGTTCAGTATCTTCTTTTTTGATATGAACAGTGCATTCTTTTTTTATTTTGCTCTTTTTTGCGTTTTGCTTCTTCCTCTTTGGATCTTGAACCAAATGCAGTGTGTTGTTAACATTTAATTGATTTTGTAACGTTATAATTGCATGGCACAATGTGTTATAATGGTCTAATCCATAATCAGGTAAATGACATCTTTTCTGCATATCCTCAACCAAGCTATTATTTTGATCTATCCGAACTCTAAGAGTCATTTCAAGAACTTGCGCTACTTTTGGATCTATTTTATCCAAATGAGCCATTTTTAAGATACCCAACCACAACTCATTCTTCTGTATCCTATCAAGAATCACATCGAACAATGTTAGCATTTTGAAAACCGAAAAATACTCGAATCTCAAGTACGAAGATGATATCCAATATATATTCTTCAACATATCTTCGTATGTTTTTTTCATAACATTAAGAAGCTGTATTTTCGCATTTATTTCAGTCATTTCTGGAGTCATAAAATTTTCTTGTCCTTGGAAGCCTTGATATTCATTAAACAACATACTTCCAGCAAGCTCAAACCTCATGATAATTGTTAACAAACTGAAAAATACTGAGGGTATTGCCACTTGTATAGCCTTCTTGATTATAAAGTCAGATGCTCTAGAGATGATGGGATCAAATGTACCGTCAAAATATCTTTGAATAGTATTAACCAACGCTAACGTATCAACACAATACTTTGTGAAAAAGTAACAAAAATGAGGTCGAATTTCTTTATTAGAACACAATTTTTCCTCGAAGTGTAAAAATATAGCGGCGGATGCTCTTAAATTCATCAACTGTAAAATAATACCATTAAAAATATCGCATGCATTTTTGGTGTAGAACAGTGGCAATTTCGATTTGTCCCCACTGGGACCATGTTTTGGGGAATAAGTTGTTATGAGATCAAGATACTCCTTTGACATCAAATGGATTTTTGCTGTTAATTGCTCATAATTCGACATTGTAAATTTGCCCTCTGGTGACAATGTCATTGCATTTAAATCATATAGAGCGTAAGACATTTGGGTTGTTCTGTATAAATTCTCCAAAATGGTAATTACTTCAGTTGAATATTCATCATTAGGATCACAATCTTTCTTAGCTCTGTCAATCAATTCAAACACTGAACTCGGATCTCGTAAATCAATGAAAAATTCCAATATTGCGGGTTGAGATTCAATTAAAGAAGCCTTCGTATTCACTTCAAAAGTCATTACGCAGACGAGTGAAATCCAAAGCAACCTCCTTTGGTTACATACACGCTTATCACCAATGGTTTCATTCTTCAGAACCTCATAATCACTTGGATCTTTATGAAGGCCGATAGACACAGCAAGCATAAATGCTAAATTTACTAACACCAGTGTCGGTTGCTCAAAAAAGAAATCCCCTTCATCTGGAGAAAACACAAAGAAAGCCCAAAGGAGTAATAAACAAGATATAATATTTTCATTTGGACACGCACACCAATTCTCACTGCACAGGCATTTCTGAACGACATGAGCAACATCATTAGATATAGGATATTTTCTAATAATTTCATCGGTAAGAAATGTGTTGTATTTGTCAACACAGTCCTCTGTCAGAATTATTGAAGTATAGGCCAGCCTAATTATGAGCAATAGTAAGCACATAGTTTCCAGTTTGGTACGAAGCTTAGAATTACCAAAAACAAGTTTTGCTCTCTCAGAATCATCATCCCCCGGAAAAAGAACTTCCGATAAAACACTCTCAAATACGGATCTGTCAAAGAATGGAGTGGTGTAATATACATTATCGAAGTACCATTTTTTGTAGGCCATTATAACTTTATAAGGTGGAAGTAGTTCGTCAATTGCGTTAACTAAGGACTGGAATAGTTCAGAATACGCGACGCCGACTGGACAGTAATCTTCAACACAATTCTTATCAGATGGTGACAAGAAATCACTAGCGTTCATGTTATATTGGGAGGTTGCTTCTGAGTTTATACCAGGGACTAGTTTATCAATGAATAAGTTGATCCTTTTCTGCTGTAAATCATTCTGACTTTGTTTCAGAAATTTATCTTTGATTGATGAGATATTTTTTTTCACATGATCTGATGTTTGACTAATGCTCATATCTGATGCTAGGGCACTAAGAAGACCGCCACCATACGAATTTATAAAGACAGATGCAAACGCTGTTGTCAAAAATTTATCCTGGATAACCATGTAGTTCTCTGACAGCGGGTTAATCTCACGTTTGATAACTTTACTGACAATTAGTCGCGGATGCGTTTTGAACAGGTCAATCTCCACATCCTGGCAAGCGGTTTTCAAGTAAGCCAAACCGGGGTCCAGTGCAAATGCACTTGGGGAGACCATACGTGTTTTCCCCTTCGGCTGCTTCTTCGACAGCTTCAAGGTTTTTTTCTTCCAGTAGCTGAGTTCCTTTTCCAGTCTTGAGATTAAGGCATCTTTATTTGGATTCTTGGGGGGTTTCTGCATAGCCGTATCATACACACAACTCAATCCTTGCTTTACACATCTCGTACACGCCGGCTTCTCCTTATCACACTTTGTCTTTGCCCTACGACAACCTCTGCACACAAACGATAATCTATATCGCTTTTTAGAGTTGTCATCACCCTCATTCCCCGAGTAACTCATTTTCTTGTCCGTAGCATATATTAATAAAAAAAAAAAAGGAAATTTGGTACCTCCGTTTTGACCAGCTACCTTCTACTCAAACCGTGAAAATCTTTTATGAGTGTTGCAAATTGCTTCGTTGGGAGTTCTCCGGATCTATTATATTTTATACTGTGCCTCTATTTTGCGCACTTCACGGGACTTCCAATTTCAACGATAGTCTTTTTCCGCTATATTTGCCTATCGTTTCTCCCCTTACTTCTTGTTTCGCTAGTCAGATGTCAGTATACTGCTCAAGGCGATTACTGCACAGCACTAAAAGTCTAAAATCGATAGCGAAATCCCAAAAATATTATCAAGCCCTCTGCTATATCCGATGAGAAATTTACCTCTTTAAGAGTAGGAAACTAACGAGCCGGCGCCTCCAGGATGAAAGCTCTCAGACACCTAGAACCCCTCGTCTCACCCGTGTTCCGCACAGCCAAACTGGTTACTTGTTTTTATAATTCGTGAACTTCTGTCGTTCCTCTTGCAACTTTCGATGATCAAATCATAGTAGCCATTATACAGAGAGTGCAGGGAATGGGACTTGCACCAAAGGTGCCCTGCAGCATTTGTCCCCCGCAGCAAGGCGCCCTGCAGCATTTGTCTCTCTAGCGCAGGACTTTTGCCTTCTTCTCTCTGCCACCGCAGGGCTTCCCTGCTCCTGCTCCCCCCCCCCCCCCCCGCTAAGCACATTAAAGACGCACCACTCTGGCCACCGCCCCAGTGCGGGACGGACGAAAATTTTCAGTGGCAGCGCGAAGAGGCAGAAAAAGCAAGGCAGTGACGAAAAAGAAAAGGCAGAGCACCGTGAGCTTATAGAGTTCTTGGTATGGTGGGGGTGGGAACTGCGGAAGTGGCCCTTCCATGCTGGAAGAGCCGGACGTAACCCAGGGCATGCAGTTTTAATACCGCTCTCCAGCGTTCCGCGTTATCTTCAGTTGTGGGCCCTCTCGAACAATTGGTGTTCAATTGGAAGAGAAGTTGGGCTGTTCGTTTTGTGTGCTATGCGGGTATCAGTAAGGATCAGTAAAGTAGACATTAGTAATAGCCGAGTGGGGGGGAGGGAGAGAAGCTGCTATTGTATATCGCGGAGAGTTCTGGCAGGAGATTTGCGGATTGCAGTTCCAAGATCTTTTTCCTATTTTTGATCGAAAACAGGGAAGGAATAAAAAAACAAGTAAAAATCAAAGCAGTGCTCGAACTCCTGAGGGGTCTCAGCACGTTCGGTGTTTGTAGTTCTGCTTCCTTACTCCTTGTGTTGACGTAAATGGTAGAGTGGGAACCAGCATCTTAGCACAAATGTGAAGCCGTCGTAGAGCTTCCCAATGCTATTCTGTGTCCGCCCTCCCCCCACACACAGACTCTTTGGCTAGCAATATAGATAACGGCTTCGTACCGCCCCCACTTGGTAAATTAATATTTGATGGCACAATTACACTGGGGAAGCACCGATGCCAAAGGAAAGCCCCCAGACAACACTGAACGGAAACAAGGCATACCGAAACCCGCGACACCCTTAGGTAATGTCCAATTGCAATGCAGGGTGGCATTGAGTGCACTGAAACAGTCGTAGCCCGTAAACCGCGTTCCCATTCCCAAATGCACTAGATCAGGAACGTCCCTCAATTGGGACGGTAAGAGATGTGAAATGCTGAAAAAAAGAAAGGAGCCAGCTCTCATAACACCCACACAATAGTCTTTCTTCTTTTTTGTAAGTTCTGTCGGCTTCAATAAAATTATCTCCGGAGCTCTCAAGGTCGTTTTTTCCCATTTTTTTCCATTCGGTACTGCCATTACCTTGAACACCTCTGGGCTGCGATCCAAGCGACAGTTGTTAATGGAAGGATTGGCTTAGTGCGTACTATTTTTAGTTCAGAGATATGGGCAGTGTAATGCCAGCACAGCACGAGCTGGGAATTCTATATTCACACCACAATGGCTGGATACTGCTAGTTTTTGAACTACACGTAGCGAGTAATGCTTAATCGAACGACAAAGGAGGTAACAATACAACCATTCTTCCAGCTTATTTCACTCACAACCATCTCCTGTTCTTGACCGATAGTTAGTCCTTTGAGATAGGGACTGCATTTTTGTGATCGTTGCATCAGCGGTCCTCTTTTTACCTAACACCTGACTAAAAGAAGATTTTCGAAGCTGTAGTATGCCCAATATGTAAGTTTCCTGTCTATATGCACAGGAAAGCCCCTATTCGTAGGTATGCTGTTGCATTAGATGTGATAAAGGTCAGGACCGTAATAGAACGGTTTGTAGCATTCCCAAGTGGGCGTGGTGCATGTAATCGGGTACTCTGTGGTCCACATGAAAGATTCCTTTTTAGTAAGGAACGGAACCCAATGTAGAACTATTTACACTGAGATTCCAATTTGAGGTTACCCATGTAGCTGCTCATCTACTCAATTGATCTGGAGAAACTACAACGTGAAATTCTTCGAGTTTCCTCTGTACTGTCTTCTGTTTAGGACACCTTCCCAGAACACAGTGTATTGCATACCACATCTCCGGACTGATAACAGGGAGGATCCTACACTAATCGTTCACGATACATGCTGTCCTAAACTCATTCATAGCTGCCGGTCTCCTCTCTGGTTCCCCTTTCAGTATACCAAACGTCGGTCGACGCCAAGCCGAGCTATCGCAATTAGAGCAAATCAGGGCCTCTAACTAGTAACCACAAACTACGACATAGTCGGCGGAGTAGATATAATCCTGTGATTGCGAGAACGACAGGCGTATAGATGCATTGTGTTCCTGTGCACATCGCGTAGAGGTTATGTCCAACGAAACATCGTGATGTTCTCGCACAGGGCTAAAGTGTGTGAGTGCACGGGACGATGTAAAAGAAAAGAAAGCTTGTTTCCCAGTAAGAAAGTTTAAAAGAGCCCTATTTATTGCCTCTTCTCGGGGATAACAAGCATTGACCACTTGGCATTGGGACGGTACGAACAAATAACTGAACTAATCTTATCGCGTGTATACTAACACTCTCCTGAACGCTTTAACTAAGAAAGGAGATTTCGGGTATTGCAGTTTCCAATAAGGATACCTTTTATTCTGGCCGAAGTGACGAACATCTGCTATTGGACCAACAAAGACACAAATTTTCTGTTGGAAACGTAATAGATATTGGTAATATACCGTCAAAGGGTGACAACAACAATACAAACAGTTTCTGGATCGAAGAAATGGAGAAAGTATATGGAGTGAAGCCTGATGTTACAACATTGGACGAGGATCTAAAACAACTTCGTAGTGGTAAATTTTCGAGCGATGCCATAGAAGAGATCAGAACATGGATTAACGGTAGGATATCAGGCGAAGGGGGGAGCGACAGAAGCAGTCCCCTACTGGATACTCTAAAAGATGGTAGTATATTATGCCAACTGGCGAACGTACTAGGCTCCCTCGAGCCTGGATATGTCCCTATAAAATGGAAGAAGTCCAATATGCCATTTGTTCAAATGGAGCAGATATCCATGTTCTTAAACTTTGCTAGAAATTATGGGGTTCCTGAGGATGAATTGTTTCAAACCGTGGATTTATTCGAGGAAAAAGATCCAGCAAGTGTATACCAAGCTCTAAAATCATTGAGTAGATACGCCAATAAAAAACACCCACATGAGTTCCCTGTGCTCGGTCCACAAATAAGCGAAAAGAAGCCCCGACCTCCAGTGAAAGCCAAGCCAAAACATCTTCAAACAGATAGCCCTGGCTGGAGTACTTATGAGTACGGGTATATGAACGGTGCTTCTCAAAGGACAGAGAACGTGGTTTTTGGTCAAAAGAGAGATATTACTTAATAAAATTTGTTAATTTTATAGTGCTCTTATTACTTCAAATTCTTTCTATTTGCTTAGGAATCATACACAGGCATTCAGATATCTTCAAGGTACTTTACGAGAGCCTCGGAGGTATTTATTTTCGTGATCTTTGTCGTGTACCTGTTTATGTCAGTAGGAACTGTAATTTCATCTGGATTCACAAGCAACTCTTGTTTCTTTAACTGCCGTACACAGGCCCACAGCCCGACTTCTGTATCACATTTGATGATTTTGTGTAGTTGACCATGTTCTACAATATCATTTCCTTGCAGAAAGTCTTGTACTTGGGGACTTAAAAGAATGACAACATCGTCACACAATATGTCATCCCAGTCGAGCTCAACCAGCTCCGCGACTCCCGGAGTGATTACAATACACCGCGAACCACCCCTACGCTTCCTCATCCTGATAGCTGAACGCACACTTCCACTTTCATCTCCATCCCGATTCACCCACCACAAGTATGCCGCAACACCAATCCCAACAGCTGCCGCCACAAGACCAATCTGTCTCTGCCGTCTTTTATCCATATCAGCAGCCAGTACTTATATTATACTACTTACAAAAGATGTACAACACCACAACGCTGTAATCACTCTCCAAAGGTATCCAAGGAGCTGTTATGTATCTACACCCTGGGCTACTGCCTCTGCGTAGTAGAAACGGCTTCAGATCCCCATCAATTGATGCACAGTTGTATGATCTTGGTCCAGGGTTCTTGGCTTGCCAGCAAGAGGATTCTGGCTTGCATGCTTGCTAACGCTGTGTTCCCTGATGAGATGACTTTTGAAGGAGGCTCTCCTGCGGGTGTTTCTGTGCAAAAATGTTGCTAGTGTTCCCACAGCTGGAAAAATGCAGGAATTCCAGCTGAACTTTGAATAAGTTCGTAACTACTGTGGTTGCGATGCCCTTGGGACTGGATCAGTTTCAGTGTCGTTTATCCCGTTTAATATATATTTACGTGTGGGGGATTTGTCAGACCAAGGCTTTATAATTTACTGAGCTAATGTTTAGTGCATCTACGGTGCACCTGGAGCACATCACTACGGCATTGGGATGCTTAACGCCATTTGGAAACAAAGACGACGTGCTAGTGTACATTGATGCTGACGGACTGTCATTTGTAAAGGACAACAACGTGATACGGATATCTCTTTTGCTGGCGAAGGAGCTGTTTGTTACATACAACTACGATACTCCTGAGCAAAATGACTATATGAAGCTCTGTGTGAAGATAAACCACATTCTAGATAGCGTTAGTGTCGTAAACAAGAATCTAGACGATATTGTGGAGTGTATACTGTCTTATGAGGGTGACGGGACGCCCTTTGTGCTGACGTTTGAGGACTCCATGATCTCGGAACGGGTCGAATACTCTACCTTTGTGGCGAAGGACTTGGACTCCTCCGGGCTGGAGCTCGATAGGCAGCATATTGTTTTTGAGTGTATCTTGAAAGGTGATGTGATGTACGCTGCTTTGCGAGACTTCAAGGAGATTGGGTGCAAAGATATCTATGTATATGCTAACTCTACAGAGCATGGCGACAACACCCTTGCCTTCATATCCAGATCGCAGCTTGGTCTCTCCAAGATTAAGTTCCCCAGTAACAGAACGGTTATAGAGAAGCTTGAAATATACCAAAACGATTCTTCTACAAGATGCTATGGAATACCTATAATTGGGTATTTCAATTTCAGCTCTTTTGACAAGATCAGGATGAGTACCAAAATTGCCAGCAAGATACTGCTGCGCATGGATGTCCATGGGATACTTAGTGTAAATATTCTGAGTCACACTGACAATGTGCTGGCATCAGAACCATCGAACAAACCGGCTTCAACTACAGGGAATTCTACTAGTATGATGCAACTTCCAAAGGATTACCCTGGTATTGTTATAGATGTGTGTATGGTGGAAAAGGATTCGCTTGATGAATTGGCCCAGGAAGAACTCATAAATTTCATGAATGACAAAAACTCGTCTTCATCGGATAGAAACAAGCAACAGCTAGTCCCAACTGAGGACAGCGATATCTCGCAGGCTGCACACAAAATTCAGAAGCTGGATTCATCTACAGCTACCGATGACATCCCGTTATTTTTTTGATCTTTTTCTGTTAGCTCATATTTTACTTAGCTCACTTCCAAATAAATACGAATATAGACTGACCAATATTCGGTACCCTCTAGTAGAAAACAAAACGGCTTTGATGACGGCAATATATTATTAAACTAATATATACATACACATATCATAATTTCAAAAAAAAGTAAAAAATTATGCTATGAGAATATGCTAAGCTAATATATAATATTACTTGTAGCTCGGAATACTCCAAACTAATGTCTTTCAGAAGGAACGATCAGTATCTGATGCGATCTTTCAATAATAAAATAGAAAATAAAAGAATGACCATCAAAATGGGTCTTTTTCTTAATTAACTAATTTATTGCTGAGAGAAGTGCTCCAAGATCATGTTACGCTCATCGGTTTCAGCACCCCACTTCTTGACAACAACAACGGAGGCACCGACGACCTTTCTGGCGTTACCGTCACGGTCGATCTTACCTAGACCGGCCCATTCACCCAATTGCTTGGCGTCAGCAACCTTGATCAATGGAACCTTGTTGTTTGGGTCGTTAGCCAAACCTTCGACTAACTTGATGATGTTGTCTTCGGTAACGGAGGAGACCAAGACGACCAATTGGGCCTCGTGTCTGGTCAAAGCCTTGGTGGACTCTCTCAAACCTCTAGCCAAACCGTCGTTGACCAAAGCGGTTCTCAAGACAACCTTCAAAGCATCCTCGATGGAAACCTCAGCAGTTTGCTCAACAACTTCTTCTTGAACTTCGACAACTTCTTCAACGTCAGACATTTCTATTTGTGTTTGATTTCTTTTGTGTGGAGTAATACTACCTTAGCCTAGAAATTGACTTCCTTACAGTTAGTGCAAAATAGAGACTGCTCAGTGGGGATTTAAACTAAGAATCAAAAGAGAAACAAGAGGAAAAAACAAAAGAGAGTACAAAGAAGACAAGTAAAGAGTTCCACTATTCAATTAAACCAAAAAAAAAAAAAAAATTAGTTCAAAACTGCATAATGAAGTGAAATTTTGTCAAAAAAAACCCAAAAAACACAGAAAATTTTTCATTTCCAGCAGAGCTGCCCTTCGCCCGGCGATGAGCTGAAAAAAAGCATTGATGCCTCCGACGAGCGTTGCAAGACAAGCCAATTGATTACCCGGCACTTACACGTGATTAGCCCAAACTGTTTTTTTTCGGAGGGGGGGGCAGCTGACGGACGAGGCGATCTTCGCTGAGCAGAGCTGGCCGATCACGTGGCTATAAAAGGCACGTAGTGAGAAGTGCGATGAAGCCAGCGCGCGAAGATTTCCCTTTTTTGGGAATTTTTTGGCCGTTCTGTTGTTTGGCCATTTTAAATTTTTCAGTGGTAAGAAATTTCTCTGGACGACAGACGTGTTCAAACAAGAAAGAGATTGTAAACTGGTGGTGTGCGGGTGTTCATGATAGGGTACCAGTGCAGTCATAAATACGAGTTTATCTTGGTAACGTGTGTGTTAGAGGGGGAGGGTAACCTTCTTCTCTTTCTGTAAGACATTGAACAGTCCTAACTGTGCAGGGGTGTCATCCGGTGGTTGGCGGATAATGTTGTCGCTGAAGGCACCTGTTGCATACGAAATGAATTACTGTAAATAATATAATGCTATGATAATTATTGTGATATGTACTATTATTTGGAGCTTGGTTACAGCACCAATGTTGTAAATTGTTGAATCTTGTTGTCCCGATAGTACGATGCCGATGGTCCCGACATCGTCAAGGGACAAATACAATAAATAGATAATAAAAAAAATGTAATGAATAAAAATGTGGATTAAACAAACAGGAATGGATACCGTATTTTTTTTAAATATTTATAAGTTAAGGAAATATCTCAGTTAAACCATTCAATGATAAGGAGCAGGGGTGACTTAGAAATATGGTTAGCTTGAGAACAGAAACAAGTTATCACCGGAATTATGCAATTTACATTAAAAAAAAATTCTCCGATATGATGTTTAGTTTCTGCTTTGTAATTATTTTCATTTTTTTGAGATGGTATTTTTTTATAAGTTTTTTGAGTTTTGAAATTTTTTTTTTTAAAAAATTCTTCATTTTCTTAGTGATATTTGATTTTGTTTTGCTTTTTAAATTACAGATACATTTCTTCTTGAGATGGGTCCTCGAAATCAGGGACAACTCTTTTGTTCATGTCATATCTCCATCTCTCCAACGAATTCAGAGTCGTCGTTCATCTCATTATCCATTTCAACATCCTGAGATTCATAATCGTCATCAACAATGGCATTCTCGTAGATAATGGGGTTCGCAATGCCAGCATTGGTTTGTGTCCCTATACCATTAGAATTTCCTTGGTTAGTAGCAGTTCCGTTTCCATTCATTTCGTCCTCATCTTCGAAGTCAACGTCAAAGAAGTCGTCATCACTGCCAACAATCTTCTCGTACAGCACTTTAGCCGCAGTGATAACTTCGTCATACGAGAGTTCAACAGAAGGCATGGATGAATATATCACACCGTTGTCACTAGCTCCAGGAATCATGAGGTGCTTTCCATTGCTCAAAGATGGATCAAAGAAAACTGGATTCACTACGTCAAATGGTGGCGTTGAAGTGAACTGTGTGTAGTATAGTTTGAATAAAAATTGTAACCTCTCTCTTGGAATATATTCTCTGAACGATTGGCCCAGTTTGACAGAATTCACAATTGTGTGCCCATTGTTAGAAAATTGCACAATGTCATTATCGTTTTCTAGTTCTGTCGAGGACTCACGCAAAATAGAAATCTCCATTGCCTCAAGAGCTGCATCTAAATCCAGCTCAGCTTTGGATCCTTGTTGAGATGTGGAAAGATACCAAACACATGTTCCAGCTGGGCATGTCTCACTACCAGGTCCTAAAATGAGTACTTGCACTACCTCAGTGTTTTGTGACTTCAGGGAGCCTGGAGGAAATACCACAACTGCAGCAGACTCTCCTTCATTGAACCACTCTAGACATGGCTTATCCACGATGCAGGTTAATCTATGAACTTCGTATTTTTGTTCGGGAATATTTTTGGCATCTTGTGGGGCTTGCGTAGGCGAAACAACAACCTTTTCGGTGACTGTCACGTTAGAACCGTCGCTGAAGGTAGCTACATGATTTGAAGGATTATAGGAAACCAGCGATTCATTTAGCTTGTAGGTAGCGCCACCAACCGCAGCAGATCGGCAGAAACCTTGCGAGACTTCACCTGCTCCCCCATACTTCGAGTACAGAACAGGGAAGGGACCGTACACATCGAAACTCGTCAGATACCTACGGATTCGTTGGAATACAGCAGGCATCTGAGCGTTATAGTTATAACATAGGCCAATAGAGAAAATAAGCTCAGAGATCTGAGCCTTCTCCAGCTTGAACTTCTCAGTCAAAAACTGATCGAGTGTTTTGTCCTGGTATGGCTTCCATATGTCCTGCTGGTTCTCCCAGTCAAACACGAATTTGATGAACCTCATCAAGTTTCGTTTCGTCATCAGTGGTAACTTCTGGTCTGTGAAAATCTCCTGCTTCGAATTTGTCAACTTCTCGAAGGAGTCGTTCTCGTAGGTGTGGAAATTCGAAAGCGACTGGAACTCCAGGTACTGGTACACCCTCGACTTGATGAGGATGGAGAGCAGGTCCGATTTCGCAAACAAAATCTTTGGCGACAGATCGATGCCGAAGTCCCTAGACGCGTACTTGCCGTTCCCAATCAGGTTGGACACATACAGCTTCGCGTTCGTGTAGCCTCTCAGCCCGCCGCTGTTGATGTTCTTCACCCACCGCTTTATCTGATCCACCGTCAACGTGGCGGACGTGTCGCCGTAGTAGTCGTTCTTGTCGATGTGCAGCACAGAGGACCCCTGCCACGACAGCGCCGCAGCCAGCACGCTCTCCACCATGCCCGTCCCGATTATCACCACATCCACCTTCTCGGGCGTGCTCTCCGGCAACGGGTCCTCGATCCCCGCCAGGTGCGGAACCATCAGCGTGGCCATATGCCCGCTGGCCCCAGCCCCATTCACGTCGTGCTGGTAGATAATAGAAGGCCGACGCTCAGCCATAGAAGGACGCCTCTCAGGACTCAGCATAGTACCCTCTTTCTTATGTATATTCCCTGCTACCGTCTTCTTTTTTTACCTAGTCTCTACCACAGTCTTCCGGGGGAATGTCTCCGTCTCCACAGATGTGTGAACCGTCTTGTTAAAGAAATACTCTCTTGCCCGCAATACGCACCGAGAGAGAAAAAGTTCCTCTATACCTAAGCTTCCTCTATAACCTAAGCTTTGATTCCGCTACTCCTCGATACGTCCCGTTGTCACAACCGATAAGTCTCCTTCGATAAGAAAATTTTTTTTCTTT
Organism: Nakaseomyces uthaithaninus; assembly: GCA_030564085.1. NCBI lineage: Eukaryota > Fungi > Ascomycota > Saccharomycetes > Saccharomycetales > Saccharomycetaceae > Nakaseomyces > Nakaseomyces uthaithaninus. Next base: position 9,822 of record JAJLUB010000127.1, on the reverse strand, counting down.
ATCCTGTGCATTTCTCTCGCTAAGGCCCTTTGGACCTTTATTTGCCAGTTCGAGTCCAGAATACGTCAAACTGCCAAAAAAGAGACCCTTCGCCTAGCCCCGAGCACCTTCTGCAGCCAACCGGAAAATTTTTTTCTCTCCCACCTCCCCCCACGCGGACGCCAGGGCGAGAGAGACCAGCGAGAGACACGCGGGCGAGAGACACGCGGGCGAGACACCAGAGAGACACGCGGGCTGCCTCCTCCCCCGCCTTTGACGTGGACTGGACTGCGCTTGGTGGGCACAGAGCGGTGCGCACAGGGTAGCAACGCGCGGAGATGGGGCCGTGCGAGGCATGCACAGAACCACGGACGAGCCGCATGTTCTGTGTGGAAGCACCCCCCCGCCTTCTCTGCACGTGAGATGGACAGCTCAGGATTAGTGGGGGAGGATGGGGTGTGCGCACGTCTAAGAGAGGGAGATTGGCGGCAGGATGAACTGCAGGATGGTGGCGCGGAGCTTGATGTCCGTGAGGTCTGAGCGCAGGGAGACGAGCCCGCCGACGAGGTAGATGCTGCCGTTGGCGTGGATCGCGGAGCCCGCGGTTGTCATGATGGAGTGCGCCTGCGTGGGGACGTCCTTCTCGTAGACGTACTCGTACTGGTTGCTGCTGTCGCGGCGCAGCTGGTAGCCCTCCAGCACGCTCGTCTCCATGTCGAAGATGTTCACGGTGTTCTCGCCGAGCAGCGGGCGGACCTCCTGCGCGTGGTCGTCCGCGTGGTCGTGGAAGAAGACGTTTACGTCGCGCGCGGTGACGCCGCCGAGCAGCACCATCATGTGGCCCTCGTAGGCGAGGTCGTGGCCCGCCAGCTGCAGGCTGATGGGCACCACCTTGCAGTGCTTCCTGCGCCGCTCGTGCGCGGGTGTCATGTCGAAGCTCTCGACGAAGTGGAGGGTGGGTGGCGGTGGCGCCTCGGGCTCCGGCTCGGGCTCGGGCGTTGCCTCGGGCGGTGCCTCCTTGCCGTAGAGCTGGTGCCGGGACCACGTCTCGTGCTGGAAGTCGAACATCCACAGGTCCCCGTAGATCTCGCTGTGGTTCGAGCCCCCGTGCATGATGAGGTTCAGGCCCTTGGAGTTGTACAGCGTCTTCATCCGGACCTGGAAGGCCGAGACGGAGTTCGCGAAGACGCCCGAGCTCGGTGTGCTGGCGCCTTGCCGCTGGTCGTTGGCCAGGCTCGGCAGGCTCGAGTGGCTGCCGTGCTGGCTGTGCGGGTTCGAGCCCGTGTCGGAGTGGCCCTCGGTGCCCTCGGGCTTCTTCCCGGCCGGCGAGGTCCCGAATATGGTCTTCGATTTGCTGGCCAGCGTCGAGCTGTCGATCTTGTACTGGTCCTTCAGTCTGTTCAGAAGGTTGTGCTCAAGGGTGTTCCGCATTGGGGGGAAGACCTCCGAAACAGTGTTTGCGGAGAAACCCCTCGCCTTAGGCCATGTGCTGGTTTGCGGAATGTTCGTTAACTTTGCTTTGCTTGCAAATTTGAGGAAGCCTCGCTTGCCCCGTGTTTCAACCTGCAGGTCCAGCTTCCAAAGATCGTCCAAGGCCTGATACTGGTCGTCCTCAGTTTGTGTGTAGCCACCAAAGATATACACTGAGTTGATATTCTTGTATGTCGCGATGCCACCTAGGGTCGATATTTTGGGATCTGAATCGCGTTTCTTCTTGGATTCGGACATAGCCGAGCCAGCGCGATAGTTTTGCGGGGTGGCATTTTCTGGAATGCGTGCACTTTGCACAGGTGTCGGTGTTGGAACCTGCATCTGGCTGTTCATCTGATGTATTTGGTGCGAAGAGCTTCTTCTGGACGACAAAAGGGAACTAGTGTCTGAACTGGAGTTACTTGATTGTGTTGAGCTGGCATTGTAGGACACCTGTACATGGCCGAATCTGGGATAGAATATCTTGTTTCTTTCTGAATGGTCTCCGACATTCAAAACCTCGACTTTAGAAAATTTGAAGGTCTCTGTGTCAAGAACATATCCCAGATTATTAACGAAGGCCTTCTTTCTCAAGTAATATTTACCATTCTCATCAAATTGTGTTTCTGTCTTGATTTCAAATCCACCATAGAAGAATACGTAGCGATCACTCAAAATCGATCCGCGAGCACATATCAATGGTGGTGGGATGTTGCCTGATAGTTCTGGTCTGGAAAATCGGCTTTGTTGTGTCGAATAGACGAATACAAACGGATTGGATATCAAAGACGGATTATTGATGAAGTCTGATAGTATGGGTGCTGGCAAATTCTTGATACCGTCAACGTAAAAATCGTTCAAACTTGGTGCCTCCTCATCGTATCTGTAACAAGCTGATAGGCCACCAATAATATAAATATTTTTATTGAGTTCAACACTTGCATGGTAGATCAATGCAGGCATCTTATATTCCGAAAACACCGAGGGGACGATAGAAGTACCAGAATAAGTATCATAATTCTGCGGTACAAAATTCAAACCTTTGATAAATAGCGGGCATGCTTTATTCCGAAAATAGCTTGTAGAATTGTAAAATTCATCGCTATTGCCGGGCGTCACAATTTCTGTAAGCATGTCATCATGAGATTTTATCATGTGCTGATATTTCTTCTTCACTATTGGCATCCAGAGATTATGTCTATCTATCACTTCAGAGTCTTTTATTTTGACGCTCAATGGCTTCTTGTAATACAGCATATAAGGTTTCGCAGAATAAAAGTACGAAGATGTCTTCTTTTTCTCACTCGTTCTATAGTCTTCGTCGAAATCCTCTCTATTTCCGTATCCATCATAATTATCAAAGAAATTTTTGAAAGGCGACTGCAGTTTTTGGTGATTCTCTTCAAAGTCCATTATCTCCTTGAGTGTGGTGGGATTAAGTTTATTGCTTTGGTTGACTAGAAATTCATCGAGGACTCGGTAAATAGATTGTCTCTCATTTTGAAGGGCGAAAGTTTCTATGGAACTCGTTAAGCTAGCATGCCGATGAGGTTCATTGGGCTCCACACTCAATGCACTAAGATTTGTATAACTGTTGTTCGCACTATTCAGATTATTGTTGAGCATATTTGAGTATGCACTCCTGTATTCGTAGTATATTTTAAGAAGGCGTTCATTCTCCAAACCGACCTTATCCCCATTTTCTTTATCTAGTGCCTTAGAGAATATAGAGGCGTAATTGGTCCCGTAATTAACAATTTCAAACTGCTTATAGTTTGCAAGGTTTATGTTGCTCTTAATGAAAGGGCTGAGACTCCCAGGAACGGTCATGAAAGTCGGCGAGCCCTGTTTGGTGCCCAGTTCGTCTGTAAAAATACTTCTGGGATGTCCAGTCATCCTTTCTTTATAATCTGAATAGGATCAATGGGCAAATGTTCAAGTGTTTTCTCCCTCTATGTCAAAATGTGTGTTGTCAGTCGGAAGGATGTTCAGTTTTACACTTCCTTATGCTGATCTTTTGTTTCGATAATTTCAGTTGTAGACTGAGAAATTCCTATGCAGTCTCCTAGCTAGAATGCGTCCTTTCAATTTCCGCAGTAGATCTCAACCAGGAAAGCAAATTCAGGTTCTGGTATTCGCTCTTGTTTTTGAGTTTTATGCTCCTGACTCAGCCCTTAAAGTCTGTTGCGGCTGTCGACTCAGCAGGACTTTGAAATTCTTCAGGAAGTCTTCGTTGCCTCCCCCAACTCGGTGTACTATCTCGAATCAAATCCGCTTAATTATGGGCTCTCACTAGGTCTGGCAGCATCAACGATGGCATTCTCGTCTTCGAACGGGGAGACGGACAGCCCTTGCGGCAGGAAGCTCTCGATGCGGTGTGTTGTCCAGCTCTGCGCTTTTCGCTGCATTTCACTGCTCGACGGTCGATGCATGGAAGCGTCATTGTGCGGCTGTTTCTTCGCGAACGGACCTACACATCGCAGGAAAATCCCGTTCTACCTTTTCTGCCATTGTCCTTTGAGTGCTCATGGTGGGGGCAGTGACAGCGAAGGGGACCCATGGCAGAGAGTGAAGTAGTACTTAGTGGATACAGAATATATATTATAGTTAAGAACGTGGTAACGAGAATAGTGTTGAATGTTCATTATGAAGAGAAAATGGTGTTGAAAAGAAAATAATAAAGGATAGAGTAAGAAATTAACAATCACGACGGTGTACTTGTGATAGAAGTGAAAAGAGAAAAAAAAAATATTGGAAATCAAAAAAAAAGTAGAAATAAAAGCCATTTGATGTGGATGTGATCTTGAATTGCCAATTATCAGTGGCACTTGCATAGCATGAATTGAAGAATGAGTATGCTGTTATGTAAGCTTGGTAGTTGAAAACATCATGAAGTATTCTGCTCTTGCTTTTGAGAGGTAAATGCTGAAAAGCGTAGATCAAAAAAAAAAGGAAGTCCTACTCTTCCTTTTTAGTTCCTGTTGAATTGAAAGATTTAGACTTCTGTAGTGAGTTCTTCTTTGGCTTCTGTGCAGTTGTAAATGTTGATTGCGATCTTTGAAGGTTCACCTTCTTGGACACAGAAGTAGTCATGATAGGTGCGTTCGTTCCGGAGTTCCCGGACAGGTTGGATTTGGACATGCTGAATTTATGTGCATTCGATACTATGATCTGAAACTTTGGCTGCTTCTTCGCTTTCTTTTTAACCTTCGAATCCTTGCGTTTTACTTTTGTTGTCTTGTTACCACCATTCGGTACAGTGTTGAATACCTTGGGTACGGTGGTCAAACTCTCGCTTTTGAAAGAGCCCATTTTGGGTAATTCTGGGATCGGTATCAGGCCTTTGCCATTCTCCAATGATATCCTAGCAGGATTGTTTGAAATCGGCGTTGGGGATGCAGGTAAATTCAATTTCGATTCTTCCTCGTCGTCCATCGGCAGCATACCGTTGTCCTTATCGAACAGCAACAGCTTATCATCCAGGTTGTATTCCAGTTGTTTCACGGTACGTAACTGCTTCCTCTTGGCTGGAATTTTCTTCTGTTGTGAGCTTGTGATCATATTCAGCCTTGCATTTTCAATTTTTAAAGGAGACTTCGTGACTGAAGAATTCAGCTGGATTGTGGTTGGTGAGGATCCGTAGATATCGTTTTCCTTATTGTCGCCATGGGCAAAATTAGGGATGTCGCCTAATCTTGACTTCTTGCTGGGTGACTTGAAGTTGTTGGGAGTTTTCATCAAGTAATGCCTCTTGTCCTTACCAGCGGACAGGGCATCAGGAGTACTGTCAATGTTACTGCTTGTGCCCAAGGTATCCTTCCGTGCCCGCTGGAAATCCACTAACGCACTGTTCGACGACGTAACGGTGTTTGGGTCAAACTCGTGTAAGATCCTCTTCCCATATGGGGTCAGCCCGTTGCTGCCTATCGAGAACGTCAGAGGGTCCTTCTTCTCGCCCCTGAACGGTGACACGGACGAGGGTAAGTTGTTGAATTGAAGCACGTTCTGGTCTATCCGTCTCAGCGGAGTTCTGTTGTTTGTGTTGTAGAAGTACTTCGTGGACGAGGTAGAGTTCAGCAGGTCCCAGTTGACCTGCGATGTCGCCGACATCGGATGGCAAGGCTGCCCTTGTGCGTTCATGTACTTCAGCGGCGTCTTGGCCATTTTCTTAGCGGAGCTGTGGTTGAACAGGTTGAAGTTTGGCGAGTCGAGCAAGAACTCCTTGACCTGCTCGGGGGACGCAAGCAGGAACTCACTCCCTACCAGGTTGCTCTTGCTGCCCGCCGCGCCGCCCACGCCGCCACGGCCAGCATTCGCGTTCACAAACACGCTGGAGGGCTGCAGGTTTATGTCGTCCAGCGAGGGCGACTCGTTGTGGTTGCCACGCCCGGCCTTCCCGCACCCGCTCTCCGCGCCGCGCGTCCCGGTGCCATGCAGCACCGACGTGTGCACCGGCAGCAGACTGTTGTCCAGAAACGGGGACGAACCAGCATTCCCGTTGCTGTGTGCGGCGGCATTGATATTGCTCGCGCTGTTGTCCGCAGACGACGTCTGCACCCCCGAGTACGGCGTCGGAAACACACTCAAATGCCCGCCCTCGCCAGCTCCCAAACCCAGCACGCCCGCGCTACCTCCCACACCACTACCAGCACCGCCGCCAGAACCGAGCCCGCTCTGCAGCAGCTGCATCTGCATCTGCATCTCCGGACTCAGCCTGTACTTCACGTCCGTGAACGCCCGCATCAAGTGCGACTCCAGGTCCTCCCGGAACTCCACGTCCGCGAGCCTCCTCCACTGCTCCGGCGTCCTTTCCTCCATTCCGCGATCAGTAGCCATTGATTCTCTGGTGCTTCTTATACCCTTGCAACACAACTTCCCTTCCCTTTCTCCCAGATTTGCTATTTATAAGGAATGGAGGGGGGAGAGAGAGATGTCGATCACACTAGAGAGAGAGAGAGCACTGATCCCGTGACAGGTAAACAAAGGCCCAATCGAAATCAAAACCCAAAATCAAAATAAAAAAAAAAATTACTTCCCCCCACCCACCGGGCGTGTGTGCAGAGGGCAGCAGGCAGAGACGGCGCACACACACACAAAAACGCGAATTTCTGCCTGCATGCAGAACACGTGTCACGGAATTAACACGTGTGCTCACCGGGTAACCTGGTATGCATTTGGCGTCTGTTGCTGTGCACGTACTTGCATGTGTGTATTCGTCTGTAGTGTTGTTTCTTTGTACGTTGTTGACATGTGTTTTATCGTGTAAATAAATGTAAACATAGATACCTTACCACGTATTTGAACGTTACGTGTACGTGCACTATGCTATAGACGCGTCCTGTGGGGCCCCATCATAATATATATTTGGTGTTCCGGGGCGCCAAGTGAGAAGAGCCAGGGCTGCCATCTCATCGCTGCCTAGGTCTCGAAACCCACTATTTGGAGTAAATCTTAGTGTACAAGTTGCGCTAGGACGGTTTAGAGTTCGTACTGTGAACGTCAAGATCAAAGCAATGGCTATGGAGCGTGCGAGGGAGATCGCCGCGCTGCTGGACGCGGACAAGCAGGACTGCGTGCTGATGCTGGAGCTCGCGGGCCAGCTCCTGCAGCACGGGATAAAGAACTCGGACCTGTTCAACGGCATGGACGAAGGGAGCGGAGGCGAGGACGATGATGAGGGTGATGACGAGAGCGGCGAGGACGACGAGGACCAGAGCGCGGGCGAGGACGATGAGGGTGGTGAAGAGAACGGTGGTGCCCATGTAGGGAGCAAATTCTACCAGTTTGATCTCGAGGAAGAGGAAGAGCTGGATGATGACGAGGAAGAACTGGATGGTGCCGAGGAAGGGCTGGAGTTGGACGACTCCGGCGTGCCGTTTACCGAGCTCGTGGAGACGGGCAGCCCGTTCGAGAGCGCACTGGTGGCGCTGCAGCGCTGCGAGCAAGTGGCGCAAGGGGACCTGCTCATTGAGACGTACAGGCTGATGGGGGAAGTCTACGGCGAGCTCGGCGAGGACCAGGACAGCATAAACTGCTACGAACGCGCAATTGATCTGCTCGAAGCACAGACAGAGGGCTCGGGAAGCTACACGAAGCAGATAGAGATCCTCGAAAGGCTCTCGCAGAACCTCAAACTGTCGGCAGAGATCAGCCCCGAGGAGAAACTGAAGATAGCCAAGAAGCTGAAACTGTATCTGGAGAAGCAGCTCAAGGCCGATCCTGCTACCAAGGAGCTGAACCTGGCACGGCTGGAGGAAGTGAAGTTGGACATCAAAGAGATAAATCTGGAAATAGAGATGGGCGCAGGTGCCAGTAATTCAAAGGAACTGCTGAAGAGCCTGATCCTGAACCAGATGGCTAAGCTGAACCCCCAGTTCGAAAAGAAAAGGAAAAGTGTCAATGATCTATCGGGTCTAATAAAGAAGAAAAAGAAATAAGGAAAAAGGCATTGTTTTTTTATTTCTTTTTCTCACCATGCTCGAAGTCGTTCCTTACAGAAAATGTTCACAGTCCTCTCTTCGAACACCCCTTACATTCATCATTACTATGACATCGCATTGTCGCACCCCACCCACACACTGGACAGCCCTCTGGCATTCCTAAGAATGAACAATCCGATACGTTATATGCACTACATGCTACGGCAGATGGATGGAGAGGGCCGGGTACTCCGTGTATAATATAAACCATCAGGGAGCACTAGCCATATCTATGTACAATAGGCCCCCCCCCCCCACAAAGGCATCAACTGACGTAAATATTATATTAGTGCATGTGTCATCACACTGTACGTGACTAGTTATATTGTGCCTCCCACTGCGGCCGCTCGGGTTTTCCCCTTGTGTGGGAAGCTCCCTTTTTTCCCGAATAACGGCCAGCAATATATTAGAGCAACTGGGTGTTGCACTGTTATTTAAAGTGAAGGATAGCAATTGACTCCGTTCTCCCCCCCTCTATAGAGCTATTGTCCAGTTGAAGAGGTAGATAACATAAAATAGTTGGTTAGCAAAGCTAGGTTTTTTTTTTCAAATTTGAATTCCCAGTTTTACACAGCTTTTTTCTTAGAGTAACTGTTTCGAGAAGGATTATACATATCACTCAGCAAGAAAGAAAAGATATAGAAATGACAGGTTCTACTGCTAACAAGCCACAGGTGGCACCACACTCTGTCAGCGACAGGTTTTTGAAAGTCGCTAAGACGCTGCAATTCTCCTGGTTCGTGGGACACTTCATAGTTGTTCTGTCGTCGCTGATGTACTTGTTCAAGTACAGCGAGGGACTGTACAGGTTCGCGTACGTCGGCGTCCTGGCCTCCTTCGGTATCATCACCTACCAGCAAGGTCTGCACCAGAAGGTGTCGCTGGCTCTTTTGACCAATGAGAATGTTCTGTACTTCGCATTGGCGTTGATGTGGTTCTTCACCCCCAGATTCAGCATGTCCCTGGTCCCATACCTGCTGTTCTCCGTGTTCCACGTCCTGGTCTACCTGAAGACCACCTTGCTGCCACAGGTGTTCAACCAGACCCTCGAGCAGAAGAGCAAGCTGGTTGTCTTCATCGACAAGTTCGTCCTGGACTACAACGAGAGATGCATGTACTGGGTCTCGACCACCGAGCTGATCATCCTGGTCTTGCTGATCATCAGAGCCATCTGCTTCGTCACCAGGTCCTGGATCGTCCTCGTCGTCTACATCCTGTTCATCAAGGTCAAGTACGAAACCTCCAAGTACATGAAGGCCGCGTTCTCCCAGTGGAGAGTCAGAATGGACGGCGTGATCTCCCACCCAAGCGTCCCACCCCAGGCAAAGGCCGCCTACAACCAGTTCAAGACCCAGCTGATCAACCTCTCCAAGATCTCCATCACCAGCCAACCAGAGCCCAAGAAGGAGAACTGATTTAAGCTAAACTGTAATACTTTTTTTTCCCATCTCCTACTTTATTATTTTTTCCTTTACATAAGATATAACGTATTGTTTAGCTAAACAGTATAATACATATCTCCCATCCTCTACCAATTTCTATGCAAAGCATCGCTAGCTAGTGCAAGCAACTGTCAGACTATACTGTTTGCTGCATGCATTGGCAATTTCTTGTAGTGTTGCAGTAGAGTACAACCCAGTCGCAGTATATAACATTGAACGTATTTTGCATGTGTAGTATCGTTGCCAATGTCTAGTCACACTCCCTCCTCGTCAATGCTTACCTCCATAACCGGAGAGCCTTCCCCTCTGCCCCTCTGCCCCCCCCGCGGCACTCACCCAGACCCCCCACCGAGCCTACCGCAGAATTGCCGTGGCACTGTCACCCCGTCGGCACTCCACCTCCGCCACGCCTCTGCCACGCCTCTGCCACACCTGCGCCACTGTGTCTGCCT
>JAJLUB010000126.1:0-35860 GCA_030564085.1 Nakaseomyces uthaithaninus | reverse complement strand
GGGGGGGGGGGGGAGACCCGAGAAAGAGGCAGAGAACACGGATGAATGGGGATCTCCGGTTTATTGCCTGTCCCCCCCATTGAACAACCGTCCTATATAAACAGAGCTGTTCTCGAACCTTGCACAAGTACAAGACACATTTTTTTACACAGGAGATACAAACAAACAAACAACAACAAAACACAAACATACAAATGCCTCATATTACTAGTACTGATGAAACTGATTTGAAGGTCGCTATCCTGGGTGCCGCAGGCGGTATCGGGCAGTCGCTCTCGCTGCTGGTGAAGACGCAGCTGGGACACCTCGCAGGCGTCTCCGCCGATAAGAACGTGAAGCTGGCTCTGTTCGACGTGAACAAGGACGCCGTCAACGGTGTCGGCACAGACCTGTCGCACATCGACACGGACGTCGAGGTGTCGATGCACAACCCGGCCGAGGGCGAGGGCATCAACGCCGCCCTCAAAGGCGCAGACATCGTCGTCATCCCCGCCGGTGTTCCTAGAAAGCCCGGCATGACCCGTGACGACCTGTTCAACATCAACGCCAAGATCATCACCCAGCTGACGGACTCCATCATGGAGAACTGCGACCTGTCCCGCGTCGTGGTGCTGCTGATCTCCAACCCCGTCAACTCCCTCGTCCCCGTCATGGTCAACAGACTCAACCAGAAGGTGAACCACAAGAACACCGGCATAGAGAAGCGCGTCTTCGGTGTCACGAACCTGGACCTCGTCAGAGCTTCCACTTTCCTGAAGGAGAACGCCGAGGAGAAGATCAAGGGCATGCCCTTCGTCCCCGTCATCGGCGGCCACTCCGGCGAGACGATCATCCCGCTGTTCTCCCAGAACGAGCACTCCAAGAGCGTCCCACACGAGAAGATGGCACCACTCGTGCACAGAGTCCAGTACGGCGGTGACGAGGTCGTCAAGGCCAAGAACGGTGCCGGCTCCGCCACGCTCTCCATGGCCCACGCTGGGTTCATGTGCGTCGTCAGATTCGCTAAGCTGTTCCTCGGCGTCGACTCCAAGTTCACAGGCACTTACTACATCTCCCTAAAGGACTTCAACAACAGACCCATCGCCAAGAACGCCGACACCTTGCTGCCTCTGGTGAACAACGTCCCATACTTCGCACTGCCAATGGACATCTCCCTCGAGGGTGTCCAGTCCCTGGACGCAGACATCATCAACAGAATGAACCTCACCGAGCGCAAGGAGCTGCTCCCTGTCTGTCTCGAGCAACTGGAAAAGAACATCGCCAAGGGCCTGGAGTTCTCCGCATAATTCCCTTCCCCCCACGCACCCAATTGAGAGAACAACAACAGCAAATTCAGTTTTGATTTATGAAAATTGATTGGAGGGGAGCAAGAGGAAGCAAACATTTCAAACACCGGTATTATATATTCTTATACATATTCAAAAAAACAAAACAACATCCATCACCAGCGAAGCACACTTTAATCTCAACCATTAACATTCATTATTGGTAAACTGCACATTCTAAGTACCTCACATTCTATCTTTCATCATTTTTTTTTATAGCTTGTAATGATAATATTCTGATTTCTTTTTTACCCATCACTACATTTAATTTTAAACGTATTTTTCTCTAGTCAAACAGTTTGCAAGACACTATGCATCACAGTTATAAGATGGTACGTTCTATTACACTTCAGACTTATATCCTCGGATAAGAACAAGATAATGCTGTACGTAACTGCACATGAATGAACATACTACACGAAGTGCACATGATACATCAATCAATACGAATAACGTGATATATCACATATAACGTAATCACATGAATGCTCACGCTGCACGGTGTTATTTAAAGAAAAAAAAAATTGTGGGAACGCCGCGCGTGCGCAGGTGGCAGCGACGCATAACAAACATTGGTATAAACAGTTCTGGAAGCGTTAATGCAAGTGGCCGTTCGGTGCCTGTACGAGTGAATCTTGGCCAGGAAGAGTCGCAATTTGGATTGGGAAGTGTCTACGAGGCCTGAGAAATTATCTTGTTATAGCTCTAGCAGCAGATCGAAAGCATCGAAGAAAAGAACGCTGTCAAAGGGTTTAGATAGAGGAGGAGCGGAAACAACAACAACGAGAAAACAATTGTTTGTATTTCCTACTATAGAACTTTAGCGCACTGTCCTTGTGAACTGCAGCCTTTAAATTTTGAAACTAAAACTCAATCAATTGTGTTCCGAGCTTAATAATGAGTAACGAGGAGGTTTATGACGAGTTTATCGCCGAGGATGTCACTGCGAACAGGCCGGCTGAGTCTGGCGACATGGCAGGTCCCAAGCGCATGCTGGTGCGCGAGAACAGGAAGATTGGCCGCGGCGCGTTCGGCACTGTGGTGCAGGCGTACATAACTCCGGACAAGGAGACCTGGCTGGGTCCATTTGCGATCAAGAAAGTTCCCGCGCACACGGAGTACAAGTCCCGTGAGTTGCAGATTCTGAGGCTGACGGACCACCCCAACATTGTGAAGCTGGAGTACTTCTTTACGCACGTATCCCCGCAGGACAGCAAGGTGTACCAGCACCTGGCGATGGAGTGTCTACCAGAAACCTTGCAGATCGAGATAAATCGATATACGACGAACCACCTGCAGCTTGCTATAAAACATGTGAAACTCTATAGTTACCAGATTGCCAGGGGCATGCTGTACTTGCATGCGCTGGGCATATGCCACAGAGATATCAAGCCATCTAATATTCTTGTTGACCCGAAGACCGGGACCTTGAAGATTTGCGACTTCGGGTCGGCTAAGAGACTGGAGCCTAACCAGCCCTCGATAAGTTACATCTGCTCGCGTTTCTACAGAGCACCAGAGCTGATCCTGGGATCCACACAGTACACCACGCAGGTCGACATCTGGGGATTGGGGTGTGTTATTGGCGAAATGCTGATCGGCAGAGCCATTTTCCAAGGTCAGGATCCACTATTACAACTCCGTGAGATTGCTAAGCTGCTGGGTCCACCTGATAAGAAGTTCATTTTCTTCTCTAACCCACGCTACAGCGGCCCATTGTACTCAAATCCCTTGTTCAGCGGTACGTCATTGGAGAGGTTCCAGAAGTACTTCGGCCATGCGGGCCCTGACGGCATAGATCTATTGATGAAGGTGTTGAAATACGAGCCAGAATTGAGATTCTCTCCAAGGAGAATTATGGCGCACCCATTTTTTGATGATCTGAGAAACGAGAAGTATTTCTTCCCAAGAGAACAGACGCAACCGGTTTTGTTGCCAGAGCTGTTCAATTTTAACGAATTTGAAAAACAGATAATAGGCGACATGCTACCGCAGATCCAACCACATTCTGACAACAATTGAATTTATATTAGAACTGAAAACAAAAATCTAAAAAAGTTAGATCCTTAAAAGCAAGGCTAACAATTATCAAAGTGCATCACCAGATAGAAAGTAAATTTACATATACTACAGAATTAAGTATAGCAAAAGAAATGGAATGGGGAGGTATTATATATTGCAATATATTAAATAAATAACATCCTTAATAAATTAAACTACAATTAAAGAAAAATCATCACTATAACATTGTCTGTAAGATGTTTAGCAGTTGTTACTGAAGAGAGATATTTCCGTAATTGTTCCAATCGAATAATCAATAAACAATAGGATCTTCAACACTTAATTGTAAAGCCAACCATGGCACCTTGAACAGAAAACTAAGCATAAGGATTTATAATATTTAGTTGTACTTTTTTTAGCTAGTATACCCTTAACATATCTGCTACAAAACACTCACAATGTAAGGTTATAGTTATATTCATCTTCAATATTTTGAGCTACCCACAGGACCACGCAACTCAACATGATGCATGCATTGGCCACCACATTTTCGATACCCATGCCGACAGTTGGGAAGGTCGCGTACTCCCTGACCAAAAACTTTATTATAAGAACAACTAAAGAACCAGAAATACCTCCCGCAAGCAATGCAAATCCCAAAAACAACACAGTACGTGCCTGCCAAGCCACCTGCGAGTCCACATCTCCACCTCCAAACATGCCGTGCTCCCCCGAAAGTGCACCTTGCAACAGTCTGTTCTTTTCTATAGAGTTCACAATGAGCATACCCATTGTACTGCATAGGAATGGGATCCAGTCAACAAACGTGACGTGTAGATCAGATGCATTATTGTATTTAGAGAATAGTACAGCATCCATGAATGTCCAAAACCCAACTGCATACAAAATCCCGGCGGTGTACACACCTAGGGTGCGCATACCTTCAAAAGAAGGCAGCTTAAAGGGAAACCTGAATAGATGTTGCTCACCTTCGTCCATTAATATTATATTATAGTGCTGAATGCCTGTCTAGCCATGCGATAAGCAGTCAGAAGTCGAGATAGTTCATAGTCTGGCTCACATCCTCTTTTTCATTAGCACCGAACCCCTTTGAAATCTGCGGTCAAATACCGAAAATCATAGAAAATGCGTCAAGAAACGGTGATATTGGATAATGTGAATATTTATAGTCTAGTACATAGTTTATTATATAAGTGTCTGTGTTGAAGGACTGCATAAGTACCAAGCCCTCTTGCAGTACAAAATGTTGGCGAAATAGAAATGCACTATATGCAGCTGCTACTATGGACAAACCGAATAAATAAAACTGTGATGACAGGGAAATTATGGAGAAGCTAAAACTCTCCTTATTAGTATGACGGTATCTCCTATTATGTCGGAGACTATGTCTCCTGTAGTATTAAAACAGAGATTAAAGGCAGAGGAGAGTAAAACAACTCACAGCTGCCTTGTCTTCAGAGAATAAAAATGCAGAATAGTATGATAAAAACAAACAAAGTTGAAATAAAACGGTTAAGAAAAAAAAAAACAAAAACAAAAACAGAAGCAATAGTAATATGATAATGGAATCTGGATTTACAGGAACCAGTGTTGGAAGTCAAATAGCCAAACACAAAAAAAAAGTAGTGATTTAGGTAAGTTAACAGTTCTTCTTTGTCAGTTTTTTGGAAATCCTATAGCAAAGGAGAATAAACGGTTGATCATATCTGATATTTCAATCATTAGTCGTACCTGCTGTATCTGCTTGGTAGACTGGCGATTGAACGGTTAGTGGAACCGCCTATGTATCCTCTCTGATCTGGAGTTTTCCTGCGATCTTCAGCCTGTGAGCTTTTGGGAATGAAACTTGACAAGATAGACCTGGTACCACTTTCCGATGCCTCGTTTAGAGTGGATGGGACCGTGATACGTCTAATCCACAATGTGGCAAGAACCCACAGTCCTCCACCGATGGCAAACATAACTCCGAGGATACCAAACCACCACGCAATACTCGAGTCTTGACCTGGCACTTTGACGTTCATACCAAACAAACCTGTTATCAAGTTCAA
This sequence comes from Nakaseomyces uthaithaninus, assembly GCA_030564085.1. NCBI lineage: Eukaryota > Fungi > Ascomycota > Saccharomycetes > Saccharomycetales > Saccharomycetaceae > Nakaseomyces > Nakaseomyces uthaithaninus. The sequence goes on along the minus strand of JAJLUB010000126.1, from coordinate 30,462 downwards.
AGGAACCAAGACAGTACCAAGCATTGTGACTTTACTTAACATCTCCGTCACTTTGTTATTAGAGTTGAATGATTCAACTTGCAGTTGAGCAAGATAATTTGTGTGTGATCTCGAGAAAATCTTTTCATATGCTGATAAATTTTGATACATGGTCAGTAAATGATCCTGGATATCACCCAAGTAAAGAGCAATATCACCTCTCGGTTGACTATTCAAATGCATGTTTTGCAGATACTTGACATTTGGATCAGAGTTAGATGTTAGATTGGCAATATTGATTTGAGACGTCAAAGCTGGTCCGATACCATTAGCTTCATCCTGACATCTCTTGGCAAACATTTTGATAACGTCTGCTTTACCGCTAAGTAGTCTCATTAATGTCATTGTTTTCCGCCTGCTTTCACCAATTCTTTGCAACATGACAGCAAAATCGAGATCTCTAGCCATAAAAACCGAATCATCAATGGCGTCAGCCTCATATTCAATGGATCTAATAACAGGAGCAAAACTATCAGTAATATCATCAATAAGCGCATAACACAACCAATCCGAATTAACATCGACATAGTCACGAAGTTGTCTAACACGTCTTCTAACATTGGCACAATGCGAGATAGGTCCAAAATGGAATGTTAACACTCCTGATCTGAATACAACAACATAAACGTTAATTGGTTCCAAAAATTCTTCTGATTCATTATCATTCTCAAATGTATGAAAACAAACAAAATAGTAAGATTTGAAAAGCTCGACCTTTTCACGAGTTTCCTGCATTCTAATATCTTCAGCTGTCAAAGGATGGATACCGAAAGCTTTAGCAATGCATCTCATTTCGTCGTCTGTGGGACAACTACAGTCCAACCACCATGTTGGTTCCCCCCCTCTGAACAAATCATAAAATGTTTGATTGGGACCAACCAGCGAGCCAATATCAGTGGCGTGGACAGTCTCCTCTAATTCAGAACAGAAAAAGGAGAATCTATCAGGTGCCTTAAAGTTTCCATCACCATAATACTGATTCTCTGGCGTTTGGGTGTATTGAAATGGTTTGTCTGGATACATATCATCTTCACCTTCAATTTTGTTGTTGCCAAACGAAATTCCAGGTGGTGGTACCGATGACTCAGGATCAGAGACATGCTTTTCTTCGCTTGAATCCGACTTTGCCAGTTTCTCCTCCTTCGCTTGCCTAGGTGTGTACCTCAAAGCCGCTTCAGACGTGGAAATTGAAGAACTGGATCCTGAGTTTGCTGGAGCTACACTGCTACCGTTCTTTGTCTTGATGGTAAGTTCGTACATTCTCTTCTGTTCGTTCACTTGCTCTGCGAACTCTTGCAACTCGTCAAAATCAATGCCATTAACACGACTGTGTAGTTGAGGTGGCATCGGGAAACACACATCCTCCTCAGTTTCCTGAGACTCCCTCGAGGCCTGCGAGTTGTCGCTGCTAAATGACGCCCTGGTGCCCGAAGTTAGCTTTCTCTTGGTATTATTCTCCTCGTCTACAGACTTTTGTGAGGCAATTTTCGAGACCACGGGCAAGGCCCTGTGCGAAGAGGAAACCGCGGAGTTCACGGAGTTAGCCCTCGACCTCTGACTCTTCAAAGCCTTCTTGTCCGTCAACGAAAATGTATTCGACTGCCTGCGCGTCTTCGCAGGAGGTGAGTTTGACGTGGCTGTCACAATTTTCCTCAAGTCCGTGCCCGGCAACGCCAGCTTGCCCTTATTCCCATTCGCATTGCCGTTGTTCTGCGTGCTCGTCCTCTCCAGAGGCGTCTGGTGCGACATCGTGTGCGCAACCCTGGAGGGCCGCGCATTGGAAGTCTGCAGAGCACTCTTCCGAAGATGGTGGTGCTCCCTGCCCAGCGGCTCGCAGTCAGAATCCATATTCTCGATAATCATGAAACCGAAATCCTCGTTAGCCCTGTCGTCAAACATATGCCTCGCGTTCGCAGCCCTGCTGCTCCCCGCCACGTCCTGCCGGGTAGGCATCGTAATGTGCTGTCTGTGGTCATACAGCTCATTGTGGTCCTCCGTATTCATAGAAACCATAGAGCCAGCCACAGAACACGCTGGCGAGTGAGAAGAAGAGCTCTCAGACTCTGATGAACTAGACATCCCTATTAATTACTGCCGTAGCTTTCCCTAATTCGCCTTTCACTCCCCGCCGTCGCTTGTCTCTCTCGAACCGCTCTGCAATCCTGTGATACGTGCTCTCTTCTCCAAAAGCACTAACTTTAGCCCATCTATGGAAGCGTCCCAGGAACCCTTGCTCTGAACGTCTCCTTACCGCTGCGTCTTATACTTTCTGCTCAGGCTGAAATCAAATACTCCTCAGCACTGCACTACCATGTCTTTGCCCCTCTTCCGAACACCTCAACAGCACAAATCAACCACCAGAACACCCCCCCAGGAAACAAATACGTCAACCATCCCCAGTTAATGACAGCTCCTGACAGTGCGATGGCCTGACCCCCCCCCACATGGCCCATAACGCCGCAAACCAGCAAAATTAAAAATTTTCATACTCGTACCAGGCGACATTACGCGTGATCTATATTATTATAAATTAATATTATTTAATTGAATATTCAGGATTAGTTTCGACTAGTTCAGGGAGTGTCGGGTGCAGTGGTGTGTGTTGCGGGCCCTGTGGTGCTCTCCCGCGAGGAGGGCCGCGGGGTGTAGTTTGGCAGCGAGGAGGAGGACGTCGGAGGTGCGTCCGGGCAGTGCTTGTCGAGCGGGAAGAGGACGCGGGCCGGTGCGAGGCCGTGCTCGGCGGCGTGCAGGTCCCTGTAGACCTGGTTAATGTGTGTGCTGGCGATGCGGTGCAGGCGGAGCGCGCTGGCGAGCTCCGCGCGGGCCAGGACCAGCGCCTCCACCTCGCTCGTGGCAAGAGCACGGTGCTGTGACGACATACGGTTTTTTGCAAAATACTATACCTCTATAAAATATTATTAGACAATCGGTTGGGTGTTGTACACACACACCTGCGGCTCCGCATTTACAATGGTGCAGTGGTTCCGTGATGGGATGGGGGGTTTATAAATGCTTTGCGTCACTGCCTTTTCTTTGAGTGGGGGCAGGGACAGGGTTTCACGTGTGTTTCACCAGGTGATCAAGTGCAATGCAGCTACGAGGAGCAAGCATGCACGGTGGTTCAGCAAAGCTGGTGCGGAGTTGCGTCTTGGAGACGAGGTAGGGTGCTTTACCTCCATCGTGGGTGGGACCCACGGCATGCCGTGGGCGTCTGTGATATCGTATGGGGTCACGAAGTCGCTGGCCTGCAGGTTATCGACAAACTTACCGGTGTGAATGCTTACGCCGTTCTTTATTGCGGCGTGGGCAATGGTGTCTGGCACTATCCCACGTATCTCTATGTTTTTGTACGCCCGGGCGCAGGGTATGGGGCCTTTGGCGGCGTAGTCTGCAGTGAACAGCTCTTTACCCGTGGGCAGTTGGGTGTTCTTGTACTTCTGCTTCAGCACTCCGAAGTCAGGTAACATTTGGGCTGAGTTGTCCTTGTTTATCTTGACGAGCCCGTAGTTGTTGGACTCCTGGCTGAACTCGTAGACCAGCCCCCCGCTGAAAACCGGGTACATCGCCTTGGAGTAGATGGCATCGACTTCACCGAACTGCCTTGGCAGCACCCTGTTGCAGCCGAACTCCGAGAGTATCACAGGTTTTGTGTAGTCCTGATATGCGGCAATGAGCTTGTCGTACCCTGAGGTCTCGATGGTCTGCTCACCGCACCACTGGTAAGAGTTCACTCCGTAGAAGTCGACTGAGTCAAACTTGTTGTTGGACTCACACTCCAGATACTGTGACAGCGAGACGCGGTAGTCTAGGTCATCGGCTGCAGAATAACCCACAGGGACGTTTCTGACACCCGCAGCGGCCATGTACTGCTTGATATCGCCGATGAGCTTCTTGACGTACACTGGGGAATGGGTAGCGGACTTCTCGTCGTTGATAACCTCGTTGCCGGCAAAGAACCCCAGAGTGTTGTTGTAGCCAGCGAACTTGGAGACCACCTTGAAGACATGTTCGAGGTACAGCGAGTTGTACGTGGTCCAGGGCTCGTACCTGTTGAGGTGTTGGTTCTGCAGCGGCGTGTTCACGTCCAGGATCAGGTAGATCCCCGCCGATGCCAGCATCGTCATGCACTTGTCGTGGTCCAGCTCCGGGTTGACGCTGTATATCCTGATCGTGTTCACACCCAGGTCCCTGAACAGCGCGACGTCCCTGGCGCACTTCCTCGGGTCCGACAGCGGGTCGCTGCTGCCGGTGATCCCCGCCGAGCCCCCAGGCTGGTAGTCCACACCCTTGATGAAGAAGGGCTCCTTCGTCACCGAGTCCATAAAGTGCTTGTTGTATATGACAACTGGGCTCACATATGCCTCCGCCACATAGGCTGCGGCAGACAGCAAGATGTACTTGGTTCGCATAATTAGTTGTTGAATTCTGATCTGACGCACTCCGCCAGGATCGCTAAGAGCCCCCAATCCAACACCCTCCCCGTCCAATCACAACAATACCCTCTCCCAGATATACAATTATTTAGTTAATTTTCATTGGTCGGTTGACACAAAAAGTGCGCCAGCTCTGCGTGCAGCATAATGAGCACCGGCACCAACACAAGACACTACATACACACCACAACGCCAGTCGACAAACGCAGCTACACACGCCCCCGGCCCCAGCACACATGCTGGGGCGCAAACTGGAACCAAGTCAGCTATACCCAACCAGCACACAACACCCAGACACATGGCAAGAGCAAGACTTGAGCCAGGAGCATCGGGACGCTAATCTCTATACTGACCATCTGCATCCTGAAGACCTTCTACATCCTGAAGACTATCCATATCCTGGACATCTACATGGCCATCGATGCCATCAAGAGGGCCTCATCGCCATCGCAACTTGATGGCGATGATCTACACTTTTCCGTTTTGCCACAGAAACTCCCGTACAAACCTCGCATTTGACGCAAAATTTCAGTGAAAAATTGACAAAAATCGATGAGCTGGGTCGATGCTGAGCTACATAACACGGTGCTGGTGCTGAGCAGGTGCTGTTTGGCAGAGTTCAAGGGGTATATACACAAAGCAACGGCAGCGATGGATGCTCTGATACACTGCCACTTGCTGCTGGCGTCTGGGCCGGAGGTGCTGGACGAATTGAAGCTGGAGCCCGCGAGCGAGGTTTCTGTGTTTGCGAGGCACATCCTGGGTGGTGATGCGTACTGTGTGGTGCAGGATGTGCTGGGACGCTGCGGCAGCGTCCCAGCAGGCAGCTGTGAGGCGCCAGGTTTGCTGGAGGCACTACGCCAGTGTGTTGACCGTATTGCGGCCGACCCACGGACGGCACTGCTGTTCGCCATCGCATCGCTCCAGACTTTCATACAGAACAACTACACGGGGCCCAAGGCACCGCTGGATATCGTCCCGCTCGTGTTTGCGGGATACACTGCGGCGGAGGTGCAGCGTGGCTTGACGGCGCTGCTGTCGACTGCGGGGCAAACTGCGTACGAGCTGATGGACGACCCTGTCTACCTGGTGTTGTCGCTTTTGGTTCTCGAGAGGCTGACTGGGCAACCTTCCTTGTTCCAGAATGACGCGGATGAGCAGACCCTGGTAGTGGAGATTCACGAGGACGACGACGCGATGCAGAGCGTGGCACAATGGTGGAGGGCTAGGGCGTTACTGACACAGATATCTGTGCTGCCTGAGCTCTATGGTGTGCAGCCTGTGGTTGCGTCATCGATATACGATAGCATTAACCTTCCGAAGAGTATCCTTGCTGCGGTTGAGCAGCATGCCGATGAGGCTTTGAAGAAGAGTTTGTACGTAATTTACTACTTGGAACAAATCAAATGCTCATTGACGATAAACACAGAGCAACAGGCTCTTCCATCACTGACAAGGGTCAAGCAGCTAACCGGGTTCGAGTTTGTGCTCACTGGTGCAAGAGCCAAGCGGACAAAGTTTCAACAAAAGGCTGTTTCGGGCCTGCTTATCCTGGCCAAGTCTCAATTTTTCAATGACTCCAAAAATGCAGAGGTCGATATCTCCCCAGAAAGTTTGGCCTTGAACTCAGACGTATTGTTGGAGAGACCCACATTCGAATCTATTGCCGACGAGCCGTTGGACGAACAAATTGTGAAGAGGCAAAAGCTGGACGAGAATGGTTTTATTGAGGATAAATTACTGCCGTTGGCGATTAGACAAGAGAATATTCCTCACGAGTTACAACAAATTGACCCTAACGAACAGCCCGCGCTCTCCAATTACGACAACATTCAGTTGTTACTGCGCCTGTACACAATTAGACAAACATCCCCAGCGAAGGATCCGTTAGTAGAAGAAGAACTAGGTGCATTGGTTTCAAGAATTATATACCAGGATGGCGGCAAAAACTGGACCATATTCTCTCGGTCTTTGTGGGAAAGATCCATTATTGAAACCACGAAGGCAAAAACCATAGAGAGAGGTATTTTACAAATGCAGTCACTAGTGGAGGAATTGGGACTGAAGATCCAAACAAGACTTCTCCCCCAGACGACTGACCCAGAGTACGAGTCAGCCATGCCAAGACTCAAGTACATTCACCAACTGCCGTTTATCCCAAGGTGGGAATTGGATGCCACTTTGGCAGAGAAATTCATGTCCCTGGGGATCTTGAAATCTGCAGTTGAAATTTACGAAAGACTAGAAATGAGTTGCCAGGCTGCCCTATGTTACGCTGCTGTTGGTGAGGAGAAAACAGCAGAAGAAATTCTAGTCAAACGAATCGAGACCCACCCTGATGATGCGAGGGCTTACTCCTTGCTTGGTGATGTTAGACAAGATCCCTCATTATGGGAGAAAAGTTGGGAAATTGGTAAGTATGTCAATGCCAAAAACTCTCTCGCCCGCTATTACTACCGTCCACCAAAGGACTCTGGCATTGAACCAGACCTAGCGCTTGCACTGGTGCACTTGAATGACTCTTTGAGAAAGTATGCACTCAACTTCAACACCTGGTACTTCTACGGGTGCATTGCCCTCGAGTGCAATCAGTTAAACATCGCCGCCGAGGCCTTCACCCGATGCACTGCTCTGGATCCGAACCATGCAGCTTCTTGGTCCAACCTCAGTGCTGCCTACATCCAGGAAGGTAAACTAAAGGAAGCCTACAGCTGTTTGAAGCAGGCTATTGCTGCAGACTCTCAGAAGAACTGGAGAATCTGGGAGAACTTTCTGCTAGTCTCAGTGAAATTGGACGAGTGGGACGATGTATTGAAAGCGTGCAAACAGCTAGTCGAGATCAGGAAGGACAAGAGCGGAGAGCAGGCCATCGACCTCCCAGTTATCGAGAAGCTTGTGGAACTTCTCGTCACCTCTGAGTACCCCAAGCTGAACGACCGCGACGAACTGAAGTTCACCTACTTCCAGAGATCGTGCATGGACTTCATCTGCAATGTCTTGCCTAGCGTCATCACTTCTGATGCCAGGTGTTGGAAGCTGGTGGCGCGCGTGGAGCTGTGGAGGAAGAGACCTTGGTCCGCCTTGGACTGCCACGAGAAGGCCTACCGTGCCATATCCCACAACCCAGACCTTGAAGTGGACGAAAAGGTGTGGAACAGTGTCGTGGAGGGCTGCGAGGACCTCGTTGCCGCCTATGAATCGCTGGGAGAGATGGAGGGAAAGCACGGCGAGGGCAGTCTGGTCTGCAAGGACTGGAAGTACAAGTGCCGTTCCACCATCAAGGCTCTGATGAGCAGAGGCAAGAACAGATGGGCCGACTCCGACGGCTGGGAGAAGCTGCTCGACCTCAGGGATCAATTGTGAAGATGGACGTAACATTCAATCTATATAGAGCTGTTAGTGGAGATCACGCAACCTGGCCATACACAAGAGCTGTAAGACTAAATAAAGCGTTATAGGAGTATAGCATTAATGATAGAGAGGTATAAACGAGTTCATATTTATTGTACATACTGTGATGAGGTGAAATGTTGAAAAGTCGAAGGCACAAGGCCTCTTCCTTCTCCCCAACACAACTACCGCCCACATCTCGCCAGATGCCAGGGCTGGTTATCCAGCGGACAGGCGTCCCTCGTCTTAATCCACTTGTTGATGCAGTGCAGGTGGAACGCATGGTTGCAGGTCCCCCACGCTGCCACACACTCGTTGTCGGTGTCGGTCATCGCCTTCGGCTGGCACTCAATGCAGGGCTCCATGATGTGGTTCCGGCAGATCGCACAGTTGTCCACAGCGATGTCCCACGACCAGAACGCTACCGCCGTCCACTTCTTGATCTGGAACTTCTTCTTGGGCACCTGCGCCACGTCCTCGGAGTCAACCTCCATCTTGCCTGGGTCGCTCATACCGTACTGCTTTGTTGTAGAATTATATGCTGCAATGTTCTGCGCCTTAGTAGCCACCGTTAAACCCACGCTGGAGCCTCCCCCGGACCCCCACAGGGCTGGAGTCCCAGTGTCTTATACTGGCCATTGTTGCTCTTGCGGGCTTCACGGGATCCCGCTCGCTGTGTGCGCGAGGTCTGCGAAGCGGCCCTACATATAACCCAAGAGGGACCTGGGGTCGTGGAGTGTACCGGGGGGAGGAAGGCCCTAGCGGGGCAGACGTCTACAAGAAGGCAACGACGATGAGCAGAGAACAGAGTGCGGAGGCCAGTGCGAACGACGTGTCGTCGCTGTACCCGCCCCCGCCGCCATACATCAAGTTCTTCACGGCGGAGAACGTTGCGCTGGCTGAGGAGCGCAGGAGGCGGACGGCTGACGGGGAGGCCGGTGCTGGCAGTGGCGGCGAGGCCGGGGAGCTGGCGTTTCTTGTGCCGCCGCCGATGCCGGAGTCCGGGACGTACCGGGCGTTCGGGAGCGTGTGGGAGGTGAAGGACCGGCTGCCGGACCTGGAGACGCTGGGGATCACGCAGCTGTACGAGGCGCGGGAGCCGGGCGGGGCCGACCAGGCGAACTACCAGTACAAGATCCAGGAGCTGCGGCGGCTGTCGTACTCGCTGCTGCTGAACTTCGTGGAGCTCGTGGGCGTGCTGAGCGTGAACCCGGAGCTCTACGAGGAGCGGGTGGGGAACATACGGACGATCCTGGTGAACATACACCACCTGCTGAACGAGTACCGCCCGCACCAGTCGCGGGAGTCCCTCATCATGCTGCTCGAGGAGCAGCTCGAGTACAAGAAGCGAGAGGTCGCCCACATCCACACCGTCTGCGACCAGGTCCGCGCAAAGCTCCAGGACGTCCAGAAACTGCTGCACCAGGAGTAGACACACACACACACACCCACACACATTGCGATACTTTAGAACATACGTATGTATAATATGTGTATTGCGCTATTGTAACATGTACAGATGCACGACACTAAAGCGTGACCCTCGTCAGCTGTGCTTCTTGACATAGCTGTGTACGCACACATCACACCACCACACGTACATTACTACATCCACGTGTCAGACATTACCCGGCCCTCTACCCCGCCGCCCCCGCTCGGCCGGCGTCGCGCGCTGACAGCAGTCACTGCGTGATCACTGCGAGGTCACTGCGCTGTGGTCACGCCGTCTGGCGGGGGAGGGAGAGGTGGGGGAGACCAGTCACGCGCTGCTCTGTCCTCTGTGCGGGTGGGGAGGAAGCCTCTGTGGCCTGCGTGACAGCCTCGAGAAAAATCGAAGCGTGAGGGCCTCGAGACATCGAAGTGTGAAAAGCAGAGAACGTCGTGTTCGCTGCAGGGTTCGATGCGTCACTGCACAGAAGGCCCCGCATGCAGGGAAAAGTGTAGATCAATCTTACGTCATCCATTATGTAAATCGACTCAACTGAAAAATTTTTTTATCAGCTATCATATTGACTAATTGTTGATCAGTCATTGACTCGTTGCTGTTTAGCTTGCATTGTATATATAGAGCTGAAAGCACGTAATTGCGCAATATTGCCTGTGGAGGAAAAGGGAAGGGGAACCAGTGCATTACGATGTCGAACGAAAATTCCACTAACTCGCTGTTTTCTATGAAGCCCGTGCTGACGTCGCTGGACATGTCCGGGGCGCCCAGCATGGCGGACGGGGCCTGTTCGCCGGGTATCGCGCGCGACTCGTCGTACCTGTCGCTGGCGTCGCTGCGGAGGTCGCTGCGGGAGCGCGAGGCGGAGCACGCGCGGGACAAGTTCATTGTCGTGCTGGTGGGGCTGCCGGCGTCCGGGAAGTCCACTATATCCTCGCACATGATCCAGTCGCTGAAGGCTGCGGGCGCGACGCAGCACCTGCGGTCGTCCGTGTTCAACGCCGGCAAGACGCGGCGGATGCTGTGCAGCGGGAAGCCGCTCGAGCTCGCGGCGGCGCCGGAGGAGGACCTGTTCAACCCGGCCAACGCCGAGCGGAAGGAGGTGTTCGCGCGGGTCACGCTCGCCAACCTGATCAAGGAGCTGGACGACGACGTGTGCGACTTCGCGCTGTTCGACGCCACGAACTCGACCGTGCAGCGCCGCGGGTATGTGTTCCGGGAGATATACAAGTACAACGAGAGCCCCGGGGCACGGTTCAACCTGGTGCCCATCGTGCTCCAGGTGACGTGCTCGGAGCAGGACTTCATCAGGTACAACATCCACAACAAGACCTTCAACGAGGACTACTTCGACAAGCCGTACGAGGTCGCCGTCAACGACTTCTCCAAGAGACTGAAGTACTACTACTCCCAGTTCGTGCCCTTCACGCACGAGGAGTTCGACAGCATCCTGGAGCAGAACGCCACCGACAGTGGCAAGCCCGCATTGTACTACTACTGCGTCATCAACGCGGGGCTGCTGTCTTCCAAGCACTTGAACAGATCCCACGTCCGCCAGAATGAGGTCCTCTCGCCCATCGTGAAGAGCACAATTGACGTCATCGAGAACTTTGTCGAGAACTACTCTAGTCTATACGGGTTCGCTTACATTAACAGAGTCCGCCAGTTTTTCGATGACGGTGTGAAAGGCATACCGCAGATTGCGCAGAAATCAGTTGGCTTCGTTGCCTCTACATTCATCCCTAATAAATTGTCACTCTGGGACCAATCCAACAAACTGAAGCACACTGCAATGCTGAAGAAGATTGTGAACAAAAATTACTTCGCTGAGCTCTCTTCATACTCCAAAAAATTCAACGAGATTGTGTTCTAGAATTTAATATCATAGCAGATATCAAATCGAGGGCGGTTTTTGATGCTGAAAGCTGCAAGCCCAGCGTCCTATAATACAACCAGATCCAGACGGTACATGTGCCAAAAAAATATTCCACTTATAGAAAAATTTTATTATGACTTCATGAAACTTTACATACCTTTTTAATTTATTATTTAACGTTCTAACGAGTATTACGAAAATAAAATCCTGTATTTTCCAAGTTACTTATTATTATACAAAATTGAGGATATCTGTCTATAATGGTGTGATTGGCTCTAACGAGCAACGAAACGCTAGCGCAGGCCCGGAATATATCTGGGGTACAAACACCAGACAATAGTGAAAGCTACAACCATAACCCACAGTAGAATTGGAATGACACTTTCACCAGCATTGTTAATGATTATGCCGGATAGATAGGGAAGTGCAGCACCTCCACAGCCACCAATGGCTACCGCAAGGCCAACACCGCTGATGTGTAACTTTGGCGGAAGGTTTTGAATTGCCACTATGCTTGAGTTTGGCGACAGAGGACCAATGAAAAAGCCCGCGAAGAATAGTGTCAGATATATGAGCACAAAATAAAACACATTGTCGAAATGAGCAAATCCCAGTGCGACGAATATGGTGTACAAGAGTACTGCTAACCAACTATAGATATTACTAGCACTGTACTCATTCTTGAATAACCTATGAGTCACGAATCCTAGACAGAGCCTCCCAACAGTGATTCCAGTCCAAAACGAAGAAGAAACGTAGGACATTGCAATTCTGTTGTCGGATTTCGTTTTTAACAAGTAGGTGAAGAACCAAGAACCGGTTGTGATCTCACCTCCAAGTAATAAGAACATGTATATCGCATAAAGTGCCACCACTGGATTTCTCAATACCTGGAATATGTTCGTTTCATCTATGTCTTTTGCCATTTCATCATCGTCATGGCTAACTGTAGCGAGGTAGTTGTACTTAGCAGGAGTCTCGTACGGGAATGCCTTTGGAATTATAAGGATGTTAATCAACGACGCGATAGTCGGAATTAGGAAGAAAAGGGACCAATGACCCCATTTCACAAAGTATGAGGCAATTGGAGGCGTCACCATCGATGTACCACCATAGGTAGCATGGAGAATCCCCATCCACTCGTTCCTGTTAACAGTCAAGTTGCCGATCAGTACGTTCGCTCCAGAGTCTGCAATCCCGAGACCCAACCCTATGGGAAGCATACAAATTAGATACACAGCAAAACTCTTTGGAGCTAAGGCCAGTATGCCGTACGGTATAAAACATAATATGCACACTGTCAACATTGCACCGCGTACACCGAACCAGCGATGCACCCTCTCATTCAGCGCAGAGGCGAAAAGATACCCCACCAACTGTATCAGAAATATGTTCGAGGCTGTAACCATCGAGATGTCATAGTGGTCTAGTAGTGTAGGCATCAGCACACCTGTGACCTGGTCGTTCAGCCCAAATATACCAAATATAACCAAACTGAATACTATCTGCCAGCCAACCATACTATATTTCTTGTAATTCGCCTCATAGAGCCGTACCGTGTGTCCATTCCACAATACATCCTTTAACCCTCCATCCTCCTCTTCCTTCATCATTAGAGCCTCATTGTCAGCTTCATGCTGACTATATGCAGCAGTCTTCACAGCATGCAGCTCGTAGTCCTCCTGGCCGGTAGACTCATAATCGTCTGTCTTCATGATGAGATGCAAACGGGCTGAAACCTTAACACACAACACAGTAAGTACTAGTATCCTCCTAGACCAGCAGAGGACTTAAAATCTTCAATACTGTGCTCTCAAATCCTGCGATGACATGACGTAATCCCATTTAATGAGAATTTTATTGAGATACTGTGATACGAAAGATCACGTACCAAGGATAGTGACAGTAGTGTATATATTCGATATTACTATATATATATATGTAATTGTATCAGTACTAGTTGGTAGAAGTTCTTCCTTTTTCTTCTTGAGTTCTCAGCGGAGTGCTGGGATGAATCTCGGATACAGGTACCAGACCACCGTGAACGCCAGTACCATTGACCACGCCAGCGTGGGGATGATGCCCTCGCCGACTACATGGATGATGATGCCTGACAAGTAGGGCAGCGCAGCACCTCCACAGCCACCAATTGCCACCGCGGTACCCATCCCACTGATATGTAGTTTTTGTGGCAAGTTCTGCAGTGCCACGATGCTTGCGTTCGGGAATAGTGGGCCAATAAAGAAGCCTCCGAAGAATACTGAGATCCACATGCACACGAAGTAGGAGACGCTATCATACTCTAACAGCCCAATTGCCACAAAGAGCGAATAGAACACGAGGGCAACCCAGCTGTACGCGTTGCTCGCCTTGTATTCGCTGGAGAATAGTCTGTTTGTGACAAAGCCCAGACATAGTCTTCCCACAGTGATACCGGCCCAAAATGAGGATGCGACATAGGACATGGCGATCCTTCTGTCAGACTTTGTTTTCAAGAGATATGTTAAGAACCACGAGCCCGTGGTAATCTCCGCCCCAAGATAGAGGAACATGTATATCGAGTAAAGTGCCACGACCGGGTTTTTGAGAATTTGGAACACATGTGTCTCGTCAACATCACTAGTAGATTCGTTGCCCTCATGGTCACGAGTGGATAAGTAGTTGTATTTAGCCTTAGTTTCTAGTCTGAAGGCGGGAAAGATGAGTACGAGACTTGCTGTCGAGCAGAGCAGCGGGATGAAGAAGAAATATGACCAGTGACCCCACTTAACAAAATAAGAAACAATAGGTGGTGTTACCATGGCTGCAGCACCGTATAGCGAATGCAGGATACCCATCCACTCGTTCTTGTGTGTTTTCAAGTTGCCTATTGTGACATTTGCCGCGGAATCCATGATCCCAAGACCCAGCCCTATTGGAAAGCAACACATAGCGTATATGGGGAAGTTTGGGGGCTTCAAAGATAAGATAAACATGGGAACCATGCACAGGATACACACCATCATCATAGCACCTTTCACTCCTCCCAGCCTGTGTACTCGCTCGTTCAGCAATGATGCACAGGTGTATCCCGACAGTTGTATTAGAAAGATCGTTGAAACACCAACCTGTGTGACATTGTAATCCTCTATCAGTGTGGGCAGCAGCGAGCCAGTAATCTGGTCATTGAACCCGAACACAACAAACATCACCAGACAGAATGCGACCTGATACCTCACCATCGGAAGCGCCTCATAATCTAACTCATACAGATGCACCGTAGTACCATTCCAGAGCACCTCCCGAACTAACGGTGTCCCAGCCTCGCCTTCACCTCCCTCGAGACTCGCATCCTTGATGAAAGGTCCGGTGTCCGTGTTGGTATTCACAGAATGCAGTCCATCGAGCTCAAACTCCTCCTCTCCCGAGACCTTCTGATACTCTACCATTATCAAATAGCTGCACTGGTGGTCCGTAACTGAAGAATAGCTCCACTCCTATGCCTTCAATTGGCTCCTTTGTGATGCTCAACAGCATTTTATTGCATAAGGAGCCATCGGGGCATCGCATCCGGCCACTTACCTGAAAAATTTCTTGAATCGCACTACAAATGCAAGAAGCAGCAACTCAGGGCCCTATCCGGTCTATTCTACAACGACTCCAGACGTATTTTTACCGGGCACGCATTGTTCTGAAGCTCAATTGCCTTTGACGTCAGCATTCTGGCACCAGTTTGCACTATTTTCTGGAACACCGTCGCTAGCTTGTGATCCCTGGCGGAGTTTTGCATGACACACAGGCGCTTTGATTGAGCATCGATTGAAATTCACAAGCTGATAATGACTCCTGCCAACAAGATCCCTGCAGGCTCAGGGAGTGGCAGTGAGCGGGGGTTGAACAGGACCAGCTCCTCGGTAGGGAAGGGCTCCTTCAAGAGTGGTTTCAGCCAGCCCAGTGGCAGTGGGGGCCACCTCTACATGCTAGACCCGGCCACGCGTCCCAAGCTAACTGCGAAGTACTCGTATGGGACAGGGCAAGCGTATGGGTTTGATCAGACTAGCGGGTTCAACCGGCCCCCCTCGAATTCGTATGGATCCTCATATGAGGACAAGTTTTTGGGGGCCTCAAGGAGGAGGATGGGTGGTGTGCATAACAAAGGGTACGCGTCCAATTATCACCAACCAAACACTCACCACCATACTAAAACAAAGAGTCAACTGAAACATGAGAGCAAGAAGTCAACCACTAAGTTTCACTTCAAAACCAATGCTGAAATATCAAGTATCGACAAAGTAAACGACTACTCTACACAGGGACTTATATGCGCGGGGAAGCAACATCTAGGTTATTACAAATTCTCAACTGTGGACAATTCTATTGTTTGTGTACATGACTTCATCCAGTCTACAAATATCGTTACGCCAAAGAATAACCAGTGGATATTACCTAACCTTTCCAAAAGGACCAAAGGGGCCAAAATCAGTAACACAGCCGATATCAAGTGTGGGTTTCAAAACTATAACCACGTTTTTGCTGTGTGTAACAACTCTACCGATATTTCACTGTATGACTTGCATAAATCAGGAAACATAGATAATCCGATGACACAGGTTCTGTCTGGACACACAAGAGCAGTGAACAGTTTTGACTTCAATATGGCCCAAACACAACTTTTGATTAGTGGTGGACAAGATGGGTGTGTCAAGGTTTGGGACTTACGAACTAATGCTATGAAAACGCAAGGCAGAAGTGCTATAAACATCAGAACTTCATATGACTCTATCAGAGATGTAAAGTGGATGCCGTCATATAATTTCGGGTCAGTACCTTCCGACTACAAGATGGCTGGCACTGCTACACCTGGATACACTTTTGCCTCGATCCACGACACTGGTGTGTTACTCAAGTATGATATTAGGCAACCAAATCAAGTTGAGAGAAAGTTAAACGTTCATAGTGGGCCTGGCCTTTGTCTCAACTGGCATCCGCATCAAGAATATATTGCAACAGGTGGAAGAGATGGTAAATGTTCTGTGTGGTATGTAGGAGACCGAAGACAATCTGAATCTACACCTTTATCAACCACTTTTCTACCTCCAGGTCAATCTCAATCTCATATCCATTCCAATTTTATGGGTTCATCAGTGTCTTCTACCATTCTACCGGATGTTACCATTAACACAGGATCTGCAGTAACTAAATTGAAGTTTAGACCATATTTTGACAAAATTCTATCAAACTCGCTGATAGCATTATCAGCCATGGGTGATGAAGCAGAAGTTAATATATACTCTTTGGCCAGAAAATATATACCAAAGCATTTACTGACAACTGGCGATTCATCATCAGGATTAGTATGGTGGGATTCAAACCTTATATTTAATGTCGATACAGCAGGCTACATTAATGGCTGGGATATAACAAATGAACCAACAGTCTTAGATCAGCTACCTAAAAATGTTGTTAAATGGAGAGATGTAGATGGTAGTGGGCTATTATTCTTAAACCAAGAGTATGGATCTTATGAAGTTACCGAACAAGAAGAATTTACAGAAAAAAACCACTTTCAGAAACAGCATTCTCCAACAGTTAAGATGGATACTCCTGGTCCAACAACAGGGCTTATGGCAAATATCAAACGTGGATTAAGCAATAGTAGTGTGAACTACAGCTCAGAGCGTACGACACCAAAAAGACCAGCTTTTGGTCTAACAAACAAAAATCAAATGTCCTCTTTGACACTGTCATCAATAAATAAATCGTCTACTTCATTATCGACAATGGCAACCCAAGATGAAATACTAGAAAACAAGTTTCTGAAATCGCCATTGATTGTTACATTAGATTTACCGGAAGCATATCAAAATACAAGAAAAGCTAGGATTATAGAACTAAAGAAAAGCAGTTATCTCCCAAAAGTATCATCCATCAGGGCCTCCAATGTTGAAATTTTCAAATTTTTGGCTCGAGAACTTGAGTTTTCATTTAGACAAGATAAAAGCATTGAAGAAAATTTTGAATTAAGTCGACAACAAAGTGCTAATGAAGATAATATCAAGTTGAATTTAATGAAAAGGTTTGATATATCAGAAAATGCAACATGGGCCAATATAGTTAAAGAGAAAACTGATCGAACAAGAGAAAGGACACTTTCCACTTCAACCAGGAGGTCATCTGCAACTAATGATGCATCGGACATTAATTCTGTAGCACTCAAACCTTCTCATACGAATGACAGTAAGTCCAAGTTTGAGTCCAACATAACCAAAGAAATCCAACAAGAACAGAGCCAATTAAGAAACGTCGAAGATCGAGTACAAATATTACTTGAACTAGTTGAGTCTAGTAATCATAATGCCTCAGTATACTCCATAATAGAGGATCTACCAAATTTTAAGACTTGGATCATGATTAGAGATTCACTACTGTGGGATTTGAAAAATTACACGTCATTCGATGAAGAGCTACTAGAAACAGAAAGGGATATCCTTCACTCTCCTTTGGTCAGAAGTGATACAAGACAGCATTCTCTGGTATCTGATTTCAGTAGACTTGCTACCAGTGAAATCAGCTCAGAATACGCTGCTGAGCATCCACGTCCGTACCATGGAAAATCTGATTACTCCTCTGAGGCTTCTGAAGAGCTCAAATCACCTATGTCTCAATTAGGAGAACAGTTGAAGAATGAAGAGCAGAAATATATATTGGCTAGAAGATTTTCTGATAATAGCCCTTCAAGATCACCTGATGCTATGAAATTGAGTCCACCTATAAAGTTAGGCGAGCACTTCAATTCGAGTAGCAGAGATAGTGAAATCGATTCTAGCGCGATTGAAGAAGAAGATGGAGAAGATATGATTGACGACAATTTGAGCATATCAGAAAAGCATCACCGCAAAAGCAGCTCGAAAAAAGGCGACGTGACTCAAGGAATTCCAATTTTGAACAAGAGGGAAGCGCGAGCCTCTT
Organism: Nakaseomyces uthaithaninus; assembly: GCA_030564085.1. Taxonomy (NCBI): domain Eukaryota; kingdom Fungi; phylum Ascomycota; class Saccharomycetes; order Saccharomycetales; family Saccharomycetaceae; genus Nakaseomyces; species Nakaseomyces uthaithaninus. The sequence goes on along the minus strand of JAJLUB010000126.1, from coordinate 12,332 downwards.
TCATTGATACGTTTATGACTAACGACCCATCTCCAGAACCGTTTAGCGGTGGCGGTATGTTTCTTTCGCGAAAGCAGTCCCCCAGTTATTCCTTCACAAGCCCCAGGCACAACGTCCCATCTGCACGCAGTTTCTCCACCACACCTTCGAAACTTATGCTGTTGAAGAAGCTGTCTCCACGGACACTGTCGTCACCGTCTAACACACGCGCAGGGTCTTTCGACTGGGTCCCCGAGAATTACTCTACCGCCGGAACGAAGCCTTCGGGCGAGCTGCTTATTCCAGACCAAGACAATTCGCCGCCGTGGACCACGTCAAGACTGCTTAAACAGATACACAAACAGGCCCTGGAGATGGGCAACGTCATCCTCGCAGTCAACATCCTTGTCCTGTTCCAGGACGTCTACCACATCGCCCGCATAGAAGTGGTCAAGGACAGCGTAGTACACTTCGTAAGGCTGTTACACCAATACGAGCTGTTCGAGATCGCCGCGGCAATCCTCAAGTACTGTCCCTGGACAGACCTGCTGGGCCCCGAGGGAGACCAGTCCATCGTCGAGATATTCTGCGACCGCTGCGGCGAGCACCTGACGAGCGACGCCTCGAAGCCCGCCGCAGAGACAGGCTTCTGGTACTGCAGCAGCTGCAGCAAGCGGAACACCCCATGCACACTGTGCAACCGCCCACTGAAGAAGCTGGCGCTCTGCGTGCTCCGCTGCGGCCACGAGCTCCACTTCCAGTGCGCTCGCGATTGGTTCCTCGCCGAGCAGATGGACCAGTGCCCCGCGGGCTGCCAGTCCCCGCCGCTCCTGTGAATCACCCTACCACCCGGCACACCAGCACGTAGATAATATGTACCAATGTAACCAACAACTGATAGTTCCCCCATGGCTCAATACCGCTCCAATACGTCCATCATACTGACCAATATGTATTTTCACGTGCAATATCACTATGTACAATGTACCGTACGAGGGGACCAGCAAATTTTTCACTCTGTGAGCCTTTGGGGGAAGCCCATTGCAGGCTGTGTGGGAGAGGATGCAGAGGTTTCGAGATGAGGTTTGATGGCAATGCCGGTGGATTATATCAAATTGGGGGCTCTATTGGCATTGATATGTGTTTTGAGGCAGTGTTTGTGGTTTGTTGGTGCCGGGAGGGATAATATAAACCGCTGAAGGAAAGATGTCTGTTGAAGAAGTTGCCCAGAAGTTCGAAGAAACCGTTAATGTTGACGGACCCAAGACTGTTCTTTCTGATGCGAAGGATTTTGAAGTGAAGCACCCGCTGAACACCAAGTGGACTTTGTGGTACACCAAGCCTGCTGTGGACAAGTCTGAGTCGTGGTCCGACCTGCTGCGTCCAGTTACATCCTTCCAGTCTGTGGAGGAGTTCTGGGCGATTGTGCAGAACATCCCAGAGCCACACGAGCTGCCATTGAAGTCTGACTACCATGTTTTCCGTAACGACATCAGACCAGAGTGGGAAGACTCTGCCAACGCCAAGGGTGGTAAGTGGTCTTTCCAGGTCAGAGGCAGGGGCCCTGAGATAGATGAGTTGTGGTTGAGGACTCTGTTAGCCGTGATCGGCGAGACCATCGATGAGGAAGATTCGCAGATCAACGGTGTTGTTTTGAATGTGAGAAAGGGTGGTAACAGATTTGCCCTGTGGACCAAGTCCTGCGATAAGGAGCCATTGTCCAAGATCGGTGCTAGATTCAAGCAAGTCTTGAAGCTTGCCGACGAGGACGTCCTGGAATTCTTCCCACACTCTACTGCCAATGATAGACACTCCCAACCAACCATTACTTTGTAAGATAGCTAATACATCCACCGAACAATTGAACAAGAAAATAAAATAATAGCAAAATATCATAAAGATGGAATAACTGGAAAAGAATGCACAAGTAGAAGAAGACATACCTTGGTTCAAAAAATGGCCTTTGAAGTTGTTCAGATTTGGTATGCTCTTTTTTGAATGTTACAAGCTGCAAAATGGTGGAATAGCAAAAAAAATTATAATCATGGGTTCTCTTGTTACTGAGAAATTTAAATGAATTTCCGTTTGGCATTACGGGTTTGTGTTTACCACCTTTTCTCTTAGGACATTGTATTTGGCATTTAGTTTCTCTGGAAAATGGTACATTTTTTATTGTAGGAGAGTATAACTTACTATCAAGTGCTGATTTGTTATTTCTTTTCTTCGATACCTTTTTCTACCAATATTTCATATTTATATTTTCTTTACATGACATAATTCTTGTTTTTTTATGTAACTTTCGACTTTAATATTTTGAAGCAGGTATATATGCATATATATACTTTAATATCCAACATATTACTTATTATATTTGTACTAAAAATTACAAGGTAAGAATGTACAAACAAAACAGAACTAAGGGGAAATAATGATGGATATAAAAATGAGAAAATTATCAGTACATTAGCTTTACAGATTAAGTATGCAGATTGGGGTAATGCACGCTTATATAAAATTCTATCGGGATGCAAGGATGTGAGAGACCCCTTTGAGAAGTCTCTCTTATGCAATGATGATAATTAGAGTAAATGGCGAAGCCTAAATAAATATTAATGAAAAGTCCTGAACAACACGCTAATATCAATGTCACTGGATGGAATCAATATAACAATAACAATGAGTCCAGAATGGCAAATTGAAGAAGAACAACAAATGAAGAATGCAAAACTCACACTTCTTTATTCAGTTACTTTCGTTGTCATCTCTTTCCTGGTTTGATTCTGGAGGGTTTCCTTGCTCTTGAGTCCCTTCTTGGTTCGCATTTGAAGAAGGAGTAAAATGCAGAGGCATATTATTATTGATGGGAAAAGTAGAGACATTTCCGTCAGCATTCCTATAGCTCCCTACACCAGTACTAAACAAGCCATCATTTTGTCTTTCCGCTTGTATATTGAGTCTCTGTCTTCTTTCTGCAAGAGCATTTGCGATAGTATCTCTGAGACGGCTATTAGATGAATTTTGTATATTAGTTTGGGGCCTAGTGTCTGGGTTGCTGGTTTCACTACTGTTCGTAGCCTGATTGTTGGCGTCAGTATTTGCACTTTGAGATGGTCTTAATCTCTCAGCTATTCTGCTCATTGCACTAAAAAATGAATTTCTAGGTGTGTCCTCAGATCTGTTTTGATCCTGCTCCTCACTATTGGTTGACGTTTCAGGGGTATCTACTGTATTTGCACTCCCACTAACATTGAAAATGTGATCAAATAATGATCTCAACCTGTTATTTTGTTCTGGGGGACCCTCATCTGGTTGATTAGTTACAGGATTTATTAGTGATATTGGCATCCATTGAATATGCATTGGTGGTCTTGTCTCATTTGGATTGTGAAGTGGCTGTAAACCAGCAATATTTTGTGCAACGGGTAGTGGATTACGACCTTGTTGTGGTAAATCACCTTGAGCCATGGGTCTCAAGAATATGATACTGGTTCTTGATATTGTTCCATTATTGATAGGTGCCAACCCTTCTGGAACATGAGGTAAATGCTGGTTGTTCACATTGGGAGGTGCAGATGAAGTTGAACCCTGATTGGAATTCTGCTCAACTGCATTGGTGGAATTTGTGGAAGGATGTGTAGGGGTTTCTCTGTTAGCTTCACTCCCATTCGCATTCTCTGTATTACTTTGATTTGCGCCTGTGGTATTATATAACATACGTCTGATAGCTTCGAAAGCTTCCATATTTGATGTTCCTTCATTATTTTGTTGCCTTTCAAGTTCGTTATTTTCTATGATTTTCTTTCTACAAAGTGGGCATGTATTTTCTAACCTAGTCCATTGATATAAGCAACTCCTACCGAATACATGATGACATGGTAATTCTGTGGGTGAATGCAAATATGTTGGCTCTTCTTCTGGTTGTTCAGTTTGTGGTGTAGCTTGATGTACACCCGGTTGTCCACTTTGTGACTGGTTTAGTTCTTCCCCTTGAGAGTTAATATGTGGACCAGAATTTTCTTCAGCATCATCATTGTTATTGGTAGTGGTGTGGCTGTCGTTATGCGAACTACTGTTAGAAGGTTCCTCCCGCTCTGGATTCAATATGGATGATATTGTCGTTCTTTCATTATCTGAGGCACTATTAATTGACATTGCCGTAACGTATGACGATGGTGTTTCTGAACCAGTTCGTTGCACCTTATTTGTACTAGCAGTATCAATTTCGTCATCGTCTAAATCCAAAGAGTTATCTCTGCTACGTTTTTTTGAATTCTCATTGTCGTCCTTTGGCTCGTCTTCAAATTTCTCATAGCATATGCTGCAGCTCGAATTGTTCTCTTCGGAAAGATCTTCAATGCGTAGTGTGTGTAAACCTTCGAAGGCTTCTCGTGTAATACCTTTTGGTCTATTGACGAGCTCTTGGAATCTACGCATGGCTAACTCTGCAGCAATAGTAATAAAGGAGTTAAGCCTTTCGGGTGATGTAAGAGGTACATCTTGGAACGACAATATGAGGTCGGGACTTTCAACAGCAGGGTTATTTGAAAAGGCAGCAAGTCTTGGAGCAGCTGTCTGGACACCAGGTGCGCCCGGCATAGCAGCATTATGTATTGTGGTTGGATCAGTGGTTCCGGGATTACTCTCACCAGCAGCAGAAGCAGCAGCTGTTGCGTTGTTATTATTCATTTCAGTTAGCCCTTCTGGAGTAAAGTATTGATACTGAATACGCACAGTTACGTTACTTCTAGGAACATTGCTATTGCCCTGTTGTGTTGGGGGTTCGGCGTTATTACCGTTTTCGGTGTTCTCTTGCTCATTCAGACCGCCATCCGGTGGATTTGCATCCTCAGGATTGGACATCCCACTTTAATTTGTACGTGATTCTATCTAAAGGTAGTGGACTATTTAAGAAAACGAACTTTGTCTTCTTTCTAGTTTTTGTCGAGTGATCAAAATAGCAGAATCTTTTTGTGATTTATATCGATTTTTACGTTGATCTGTCCTTCTATCGGCGTAGTGGAGACATGAACCAGCGCCAGGTATAACTGATCTTACTAGACTTAATCACTAACAGCTTTGCTTGTGACAAGCTTGCGTATCCTGACACAGACCTTCCAGAACAGAAGTGAGCACAACACTTATGTAATTTGATGAATTATTGAACCCACGCAGTGAAAGGGCTTTCACATCGAAAATGAAAATACGTCATATCTACAGATACGTATGCACACGTGTAATGTGGTACCTACAGTAATAAAGATAATAGTCTGATCCCAGGGCATGATTACAGAATAATATGGTTGATAATAGTGTCCAATTTTGTTAGGCTTGCAATTTCACTACAGGAATGCTGGAGGTGTGCCCTTAGCGTTCTCACATTGACACAGTAGAGATAATTGTGAAATGGTTGAAATAGTGTTCCTTTGAAATTCAGGTTTAGTTGAACAGCAGGCTACTGAATCTATCTGCATACTAGCAACACTGGAGGTGGTTTCCCAATCAATGTACTTTTGGTATAGAAATGACATAATTTGAATGGATTAAATGTTCAATACATAGGTAATGTAAAAACGTGCATAATTAAACAAGAAGGGCTAAGGCTGGAACTAAGGAATAACTCAAGTTAAAATAGATAGAATTGACAATAAGACGAATCCCATCAATGATGATACGCTACTCGTGTTTGAAATAGCGGCGTTCTTCTTCTCGTTTGATTTCGAACTCGTGCTGGCTCCTGTGGATGTTGCTCTACGGGAGCTCCCAGTGGTGCTGGTAACTAGAGTAGAGTTGCCCGTTCTTGCTGTGCTAGCCATTGATGAGTTGCCTTGAGATTGGGTTTGTGGTTGTGAGAATGTGAATATGTTACCACCTGCCGTATACGAAGAAGGATATGCAGTAAAACTGGCCGAGTATCCAGGTGCCTTGATTGCACTAGGAACTGTACTTAGAATTGGCTCGATGTCTTCTTCTGAGTCATCGAACTTGGCCTGGGCAATGGAAATTTCCTTGTCGTCCAAATCGTAAACCACATAAGCATAAGATAAGAAATTATCACCCAGAAGAACACCCTCATCCGGCTGAGCAATAATGTTAACAAGACACTTGTCGTTCTCCTTACTAATGAAGGAGGACAAGTTGGCGTATATTGGAACACCGCCGAAATTGAAAACAATCTTGGTATCGTCGTTTGCTGAAGGGCAGCTTGAGAGTTTCATCAAGCCAGTTTCTTCATCTGTGGTGGCCTTCATTTGCTTTAAAACAATTTGGTAAATTCCGTCTGGTAGATATGTAACGGTTGTACCAGAGTCTAACAAAGCAGGAACCTTTTGATTGAACAGAGTGACCTGCCCTTGATCAGTCTGTAGGCCCATACCATCTAGAGTAATTTCCAATTGTTCAGGAGTGGTGACACCTTGTTCATACAGGGAGTTAACCAGTGGGAATGTGTAAAGATTTCCGGAATATTTACTATGGTCAACGGCACCCATCAATAACTGACCGTTTTCTGCATTGGCCTCGTTTAGATACAGTGAGTATGCTGCTTTTTTAATGATATCGTTCTCTTTCAAGACTAATGGGAAATTATTGTATTCTCTGGAGTCAAGAGCAGATCCTTCAGCTGGGACGTATGATTCTAGAGAAGCTAAACCGATTCCGAGAACACCAACAGTAGAATTGGTAACATTGGCGACGGCAAATAATAAGTCTGAAACATTAACACCACCAAGGTCCAACACATCATGGATCCATAGCCCATCTGCATAACTGTTATCACCATAGCTAGTACTGAATAAAGTGTCATTGGATCTAGCTGAGGATGATTGATCGATGTTGAACACACCATATTGGTTACAGTCGATTGTTCTCTGCGCTTCAGGTATGTCTGAGCTAGCTGTGGGGTATCCGTTATTATCGAAATCACCTCCGTCCAAGGTGGAATATTCAGTAGAGACTTCGTCTGCCCTCTTTCTTAGAACATTGTCACCACTGCTTTTACCTTTACCCACGGAACAGTAAGGGTTGTTTGAACCAACGACCCACAAATCGGAGGATCCGGTGTCCACCAGTACAGTGACGTTCTGTGGTGGTGTACCGATCGTCAGTTGCACTGAGTAGAAATTCTTCTGGTTGGCGATATCTATAGCCGAGTAATCATCATCGGCCCTCTTCCGCAGCAGCTCACTGAACTCGCTGTTCCGCTTCGCACTTTCGTAGGTCTCACCAGTATATTTATCGAAACCAAGCTTTACGTATGGCCCAGCGGAGGCAACTTCAACCAGAGCAGAGACCGCAAACACAGCACCAAGCACACCAGCTTTCATCATTTTGCAAGTGTCTAATTAGTGGGAGTTAATAGAGTTGTTAGTGTGCTAAGAGTATTATTCTAGTGCAGCTCATCCATAAGATACAATGTGTAAATCACGAACGCAAGGTTCAAGATAATATTAGGTGCACTTTATATAATATTGATCGGCATGATAAGAACCTCTTACGGCAGTGATCAGAAGTATGAGCCAATGCTGCCCGATAAGAACAGTGACACGAAATACGATCAAGGCTTTTCGTGTGCGTCTCCAACTCCTATCCAGCAGCTCAGCCCAGTAATTCTCCAGAGAGGAACCTTCGAGGCTTGTCTGAATCACCAAAAAAAAGAAAATTGGGAATCTGTGTGGCACCCAGACTGATTTACGTGTCTTGTCCATCGGCACCTTCAAAATAGGCACGCCCGTGCCCTTCCATCACCGACGGAATGACATTATCAGGTGATGACCGCACATTCCCCCTCCTCCCGCGTCGGGAATGGGCAGGTTACGAGCTAGACGAGTCGAATATAATATGCAACACTGTCTCTTGACTACAGAGTACCGCACATTCAGCTACAAATTGGAAAAGGGCATAAACGCAGCAACTATGCTCTGTCTTGTGATATCACTTAACCCCCTTTGTATGATAAGCCAAGCAACATCAGCAATTCGGAACAGCATAGCATCCTTGGCAGTAGTTGCCATGTTACAAAAAGATGCCGAAAATTATGTACAGCACACAATCGAGTAATGAAACTGCAATGCATTGCATAGAGGCAATATAGCAAATCTTGTATGTGTAATACAGACGAGGGAGCACCGACGGCTTGAGCGTATCACCGAGATGTGATTATATACTTATGTACGTTTACAAGTCACGTGTACTGTCACATGACATTAAATAGTATGATACGAAATTGTTGAATTTATCACGTGTGTACTCGTCAACCGTGTTTTTTCCGGACGCTCTGGAGCCTGGTCGAGCTCCTTCTAAACAAATTAGAGGTTCATTTGGCAGCAAGACTGAGCTGATGCAGCGCTGCGAACTGTAGAAGAAGCCAATACCAGCTGAATTGCTACTGTTTGTGTTACTGCTCTGTGCTTATTGCTACTGCGATTGGATACGGACGTTTTTGAGCTTCATACACCCGAGTTTGGTTCTGTTCTGGGTCTGAGAAGTTGCATTCGCATTGTGAACGTGAAAAGTCTTGATAGGCACTGAAAGCTAGGATTTCTCCACGGGATTAATACAGCCAGCAGTACCAATGTCCTCTAATGATAATGTTGCGCCGCAGGATGGCCAGAAGCCCGAGCAAAGTGCGGCATCTAAAAGCTCCATCCAGCACAAGCAGATACAGGAACTGACTGCGCGGTTCAAGCAGTTGGTGAGCGAGGCGAAGAAGGTCGGAGAGACCACCCCAAGAGGTAAGGAGTTGCTGCTCCAAGCTGCAAAGTTGAAGGCGGTGTATGAGAATTACACGAGGCGGCAGCAGGCGCTTGCCAGGGCGCAGCAGCAAGGCAGTTCCGTGCCTAGTGCTGGTGGGACTGCGGCCAACACCAGTGGCGGGAGCAGCTCTGGGAGCGGTGGTAGCCAGTTGGCAAATATCATTAAGCAGGTGTTGACCCCCGAGCAAAACCAGCAGTATGAAACATTATTACAGAACTTTCAGGCTCGTGCCAGTGCAATCAAAGATAAGCACACGTTCATTAAACAAAATATTGATAGACTCGTGGTGGAGATAAATAAGCAGACGGACGAGGAAGCGAAGAAACAATTGAATGGAAAGAAAACAGAATTGCTGAGAAATATTAAGGCGATAAGGTTGGAGCACCAGGCACTACAACAGGAGTTACAAAATAGTAAGAAGAATTTTTATATAGAGTGTGCTCGACAGAACCCAGCACTTCAGAGGTTATTACAGAGAAGCTCACAGCAGCAGAGAATGATCCAGCAGCAAAAACAGCAGCAGCAAACTGGTCAAACAGCCTCTAGTCCAGCTCAGAACGCTGGTACACCTATTCCTAATGCTGCGCAACCACCACAACCAACTGCACCAATACAAGCTCAGACGCCATCTGCTGTCGGAACAGGTAATGTCAATTTAGAAACGGGAAGTCAACCTATAAAACAAGAATTGAAACCCCAGGTGAAATCTGAGCCAACTGGTGCCGTTCCAAGTACACAAACACCTGGTAACACTGGTCCCCAACAGGGTATGACACCAGGTACACAAGGACAGCAATCTCCAATAACGAACGTTAATGCAGCAGCATCGAGCGCTAGTACAACTACAGTGAGTAAATCCTCTATTTTCAAACCATCTGATCCAACTGTTCCAATTGCAGATAATCTCTCCGTGAAACCTCCTTCCCCAGTAGCATATCGTTCAAATAGGCCGACTATATCGGATGGTTCCGCTATGAATGCAACTGCTCTTAATACACCGGTCATTACAACACTGCCACCATATGAAATAGATACCGACAGAGTCATGTCTAAGCGTAAATTAAGGGAACTTGTGAAGTCCATAGGTGTTGATGAGGGTGATGGAGAAACTGTTATTGATGGTGATGTGGAAGAAATACTGCTTGATCTGGCAGACGATTTCGTGACTAACGTTACCAGTTTTGCATGTAGACTGGCGAAGCACAGAAAATCAGATAATCTAGAACCAAGAGATATCCAGCTCCATCTTGAAAGGAACTGGAATATACGAATTCCTGGATATTCGGCAGATGAGATCAGAAGTGTTAGGAAATGGAATGCTTCATCTGCATACAACCAAAAACTAACAAGTATAAATTCTGAGAAGACAGCAAGCAGTGCAGCCGCTGCAAGTTCTATAAGCAACAAGGGAAAGCCATCAAATTTCCAAAAATAATGAACAAACCTATATATGTGACATGTAGACAAAATAAAAGATACAATTGAGAAAATAACTGAACATGAACATAGGAAAAGTGGACCGAATTTAAGTGAGATTTTTTAGCTTATAAATGATACAGGAGTGCACCCACAGCTCTGAAGCTTAAAAATGCAACGTTGTTGCCTCTTGAACCAAAAGGGACAATTATATTGTTTTGGAATTGTTGTCAATTTCAGATATTAAATTAAAATAAATATATAAATATATAATAGGTCACTAAACAGTATTTCTACAATGTTGAAAAATTCTATAGAAACTGTAAAAACTGAATAGAGATGAGTGTCAAAACAATAAAAACAGGAATGTCGAGAGCGGAGGAGAAAGGATTTATGAAACAGAGGCAGAAATAAAACGTAATGCACTTTGTTTATGTATTAATTAAGGTGTAGGAATTTTCTAAAAGTGAATCGATTCATTAAAACTTAGGCCCATCTTCCCAATAAGGCCATCACTCCGGCACCGGTAGCCATGATCAAGTAAGCATAAATCATCTTTTTGAATCCACCCTCACCTTTGAATTGCGATGAAAACAAAAACTCATGTGCCATCAACTCCACCAGTCCTGTGTATATAAGAATTCCAGAAGAGATAGAGTCAAAAATACCGTTGGTAATTAACGCCTTTCTGGAACCCGGAGAGAAAGTGTGTCTAACACCAATGCCAATGGCGATAGCAATGGGGGTTGTAATGGTAAAGCCGAATCCCAATAACCAAGGGAGCCAGCGCTTTTTGTGAGGCCAGTAAGTTTCCGCAATTCTAGTGCCTAGACCCAGCCCTTCAAACATCTGATGGAAGACAATCACCACGAATAAGGTCCTGAATTCCTCGCCAGCTACTGCCAGAGACAGTCCAATGAATGTAGAGTGGAATATGATACCAAATTCAAGGATAAACACAGCTGTCAGTTGGTTCAAGTATTTTTCAGAGGCCTGGCGTTGTTCGGGTGTGGTATTTAGCATGATATCCTGGTGTTCAAGGTCATGGGAGAAGTGGTTCCTCCCTGGTAGATTAGCCAGAGGGTCCCCCTGGGTTGTCTCATGGACCTGTCCACCCGCGTCCGAGGCATTGTTGCTAATATTTTTGTGCGAGTCTGCATAGTCGAAGGAATCATCGTACGCGCGTGTGGCTTCTATCAGGTTCTGGTACTTGCCGTCGTCTCCGAAATGAGGCAGTTTGAACTCCTCGTCATGGTTATGTGTGTGGCTGTGTCCATCGCCGCTCATAGACTCATCCTCATCCACGTCTGTGAGTCTGTGGGCCTTGAACTCCGAGGGCATGTTGTGGGAGTGGCCGTGGTCGCTCTCTTCGCCGCCCATGGCGCGGTGTATGTAGTGGTGCGAGACGATCTCCACCAAGAACAGCAGAAACAGCGACATCAGGCAAATACCGAAGGCCCAGGGGTAGTCGGCGAACGTCCCTCCGAGACACGGGTTGCCGAGGTTGTCAGAGGCGGGCTCGAGCAGGTGCACGAACGCCGTGGCGACGATCACTCCGGACCCGAAGAACTTGGCCCCAAAGAACACCCACGAGGGCAGTCGCACGGCGGAGTACCGCGACGCCAGCAGCGGGAAGTATACACCGATACCGGACGATAGCAGCACCATGAATACGGCGAGAATACGCAGGTTCGTCTTCCCGTCGAACTCGTTCTCCTCCTCACACTGTGGGGCGGGGCTGTCGTCGTCCCCGTGCCGTTTCAGCAGCCAAGACATAGCCTCCATCGTAGCGTTGCTCATGCTGACTGTATTATGTGTTGCAAATTTGTGCTGCAGGCGTGTTGCAAATTATTTGTTCTGCAGGCGTGTTGTAGATTTCAGTGCTGCAGGTATTTGTGCTGTAGCGTTGTATGTTTCTGTAGAGTGTGGTATCTGTGGTGTGTAGTGTATCCCAGTCAATGCGGACTTCTGCTGCAGCTTATATATGGTGTTGGTCTAGCCGGATGGGCATCGCTGTAGGATGTGTCTGTAACCCCTCGAGTAGGTAACCTTTCAAGTTGCAATTGAGCCTGGCGGAAATCAAATTTGCTCAGCAATGTCAAGGACTCGCTGTCAATGTCAACTATTGCACGCTCTCGAGGATCAGCTCATCGCACCGGTGTCCTTGTCCCCCCCCCCCCCCCCCC
>JAJLUB010000125.1:0-36001 GCA_030564085.1 Nakaseomyces uthaithaninus | reverse complement strand
CAGCACCCAGACCCCACAGCACCCAGACCCCACAGCACCCAGACCCCACAGCACCCAGACCACTCACCACCCAGACCCCACAGCACCCACCCAGACCACTCACCACCCAGACCACTCACCACCCAGACCACTCACCACCCAGACCACTCACCACCCAGACCACTCACCACCCAGACCACTCACCACCCATACCACTCACCACCCAGACCACTCACCAGCCAGAGCTGTTACAACCTAAGCCTAAGAGGAACATCCCAAACTTTCTTGTCGGTTGTACATGTTTCTATTTGCCGTCATAGAATATCGCCTCGGTATCTGGTAGTGTTCTCATAGATAGTTGTATGAATTGTCTTCTCAGATGTTTATTCGAACTTTATTGACCTCATCAAATTTTACACTCCATCGATCTCTAACTCCTTTCTTTTTATGAATCCACAAGGAAGATTTTGATTTTGTTGATTTAAAATTCCATTTACATTTGACTACACCTAGATACATTACCTGTGATTAGAAACAGAACAATCATATGAAATGTTATTCCCACTAAACATCATTGGTCTCATCCATACACATCGTTTACCATCCTTACATTTCATCCTGGCAATCGAAGTTACCCGGCGGTACCACTAACAGAAGTTGCTCACACTTTTCACAATATCATTATATTATTGTTTACTTTTGACTTCAAATTGTGTCTCTTTTATTCCAAACTTCATGGTATCAAGAACTCCAAATTAGTGTTCGTCTTATTGACACACTATTTAATATTTTCTAAGGCTGTTATCATCCTTCCGAGCCTATTTATCAGTTTGATGCAACATATTGAATGAAGGAATGCATGGACTTTAGCTCTATTATAGTATTATTGTATATGTAAAGTAATAAGCTTATATTGTTACTTACGGAGTTCCGCATATTCGGTATTTGATATGCTATCATAATTAATTTTCTTAAATGATTTAATAACCTCAATAAATATTCTATATTGCTGTATATGTATCGTTTATTATTTCATAAGTTTATAGAGATTATCTGATATTTCACATTCCATAATGGTCACGTTTTACTCCTTATCCTACATTTCATGTTCCATACACATAGCAATAATTCTAATCCTCTCGTGAAGGAACACAAGTCATCCAGGTAGTCCTACCTAAACATTATTTTTCTTCGTGCTCAAATTGACCCGGATGAAGTTGCCAATGAGTCCTCACTAACGAAAAAATTGCACGTGGTATTAAATACTTGTGCACGGCACAAGTATTTAATACCACGAAAATTAGCACGCCACTGTTACAGTAAACAAGCACTTAAAGCATGTTCATTTCGCCAATAGTGACAACACTACAAGTTCACGACAGTAACATGTGATGTCATTAACCACGCTAAGTAAATGTTCGTAGAGTATGCTCTTTGCCGTTGCTAACGAGATAATTTGCATTGCTAATAATGGACGGCTGGATGTATGACTTGTCCGTTGAGTTGGACTTTTCCTGTGATAATCATGAAGTACGGAGACAATCAAAAGAAACCCGATTTTGCGATCTTCCGAAGAACAAAAGTTCGCAATAGGAACCGAGACTCGGTTTTCCGTTCGATCCTCGAGGGTGGCAGTTCATGAAATGAATTTTCTTACCCTGAGAACGACATTATGCCTTCCACAGCAAACTCTCGCCATTTGCCACATACAAGGGGGGAGGCTAAGAAAGCTAGAGAGATGATGCAGTTCCCTTCGACTTCAAAGATGTATTTCTGTCAGGGAAATAGATTCTTCCTGTAATAAATATGTTTTACGCTTATGGTACATAAAAGTTTTTCATAACTACAACCTTCAGTACTTCAGTTCTTTCCACGTGTTACCCTCCCAGATTGTGTGCTCTCATTTACTACGATTGAAGTCACGAATACCTGTTGTACAGCTGGAAAATTTTTTCTTTGTCGACGCGACGCAGCGATTTCCCGGAAAAACCAACAAACGTCGTCCATTCAACCCAGGGCCGGAATGGACCTGCCGATGCTAAGCACATGCTGAATGCGAGTCTAGGGGCTACAGTTGATTGAAAATATACTGTCAGGATATAAAAGGTGAGTCACTGCAATATCAAAGAGGGCTGCCGGCTGAGATTACTGACCTACACAAACAACTTTCACAATAATTTATGAGAATAACAAAACAAATCGCCTAAGACTGAAGCCAGTCCATGAGATATCAAATGTTGTGGTACTCCCGTTGATTTTTACAATTACAGACCAATTCTTCCAACAAGAACCTATGAATATCATGCTTACTGAGTGGTAACAAGCAATAATTCAATTACGATGTATCGAACTGGATGATTGCTCAAATTGAGGAAGACCCTGTCTGCCAGCAAAACAGTCAGATATATTTGAAAGAACTTCTGACTTAGAGGGTGGACCAATAATTGTTTGGTGCCTGAAAGAGACCCCAGCTGAAATCATTTGAGCTGTTATGGTTCTCATCAAGCTACAAGTTAACAAAAGAACCCAGCCGTGTTCAGCTGGATCATTACTGCTCAATACATTTCGATGTCTGCTGTTTCTGGGTGCAATTTTACCCATTGCAGACAACAATTTTGAAACAGTTACAAACAATATGCTACAAAGCCACGTTAAACAGCATAAATCCAACGCTACATCAATTTGCTATTATGGACCTTTCATGCATACCGGTGTCTCCAACATATAGCCTCTCATTTTGTCAAATAGAGTTTGAAGTATCTGATTCAAAACTCAATACAACTAAATGTTAATACAGTCAAGCAATAATCGGAAGTCTCGCAAGTAAATAGCAACCTGATAAACGTAAAAGCCTTCGAAACTACTTTTCCTGGAATGCCTGTTCTTCCATTGTTTTAGCTGCGCGTCCGAGTGAGATTTTGAGTATGAAGTTAAAGTGCTGGTATAGTCGACTTGATGGCACGGGATTAATAGCAAATCGAACGGATTTGTATGAGTTTTGTGACGAACGCATGAAATTCGTTTTTTTTTTTTTTGGTGTTGCTGCTTGCTAGTAAATTTTGTAGTAGAAGTATCTGGGAAATCATAATTGTAGTTTGTAAACTATCTTATTTCAGATCTTGACTTTTTTGTGTACACGTACCCGGTTAATTCTAGTCATATGTGATTCTTCTGAAAACTGACGGACTAGAAAAATTTTCCAAATGTCTGGTACACATTGCCTCAGCTCATTTATTTTTTATTCGCCACAACATAAATAATGTCTATCACATGTGTGATTATTGCTGTTGAGATGCTCATTTATATGATAAATGAAAAAACCATCGGGAGGGATGAAAGTTGATTTCAAAAGAGCTTGATTGTTGGATACAACAGGATACAACAGCTCAGCTGTCTCTCAGAAACACTCAAATATTGAATTGAAATAGGATTTCGAGGGCCTGATACCTGAAATTTATGACACCTATTCTCAACGAAAATGAGATAATTTCAGAATCTCACCTGATGCTGTTACTGGATAAACTTCATCATTCGGTATTATAGAAATGATTTAGTTACATGCATGTTCAAGACAGCATGTTCCTGTAAAATATAAAAGGAAATTTGAAACCCCAATTTTCTACTATAATGGGAAAAAAAAACCTAGTAAATAACAGGACGTATCCAAGACTTTCATGCCAGAACTTAGTTATGTAATTCACAACAACTGATCCTGAATTATCGAGCAGGCTGATATTCTTTTAAGTTTGACATACAGGAGCGTAACGGGGTTAGGCCGTGACAGGCATTTGTTAAGAATCTAGTACGGGCAGAGAACAGAGTGTGTAAGGAGGACCCCCCAGAATATTGCCGTCCTCAGTACACAATCGTCAGCTCCCACTGGTTCTTCTGCAGGATCTGCAAAAAAGGATTCTCAACCATCTTTTCTTCTTTGTCCTGAAGATGGAAGATGCGGCAGATGCCATAATACACGGCGTAGCGCAGGCATAAAAATTCTGCGAGAAGGCAGTGAACATCCGCAATGAACCTTTTCTGCAGTTGACAACACCACGAAGCTTTTAGTGTGCAGGAAAACGTAAGCAGCGAAAAGACCAAAAAAGAAACCAGCTCTAGTTCGTTCGTTTTATCAATCTTTGTTAGTTTTGTAATTATAATATAATAATGTATGTTAACATGTTTCTTATAGTTAACAATACTTAGTAAAGTGAAGTGATTGCAATTGAGTGCGGGGGGCCATCGCGATGAGGCATGAGCTGCTCCATTGTCGACTCCGCGCACTGCGGGGGACAAATTTTCGGCCAGATGACGTGTACTCACTAGTTACGTACCGGGCACATGCAGTTGCCAAAGACAGTGTCACTAATGTACTCTGTAACGTACATGGCACATGCCCGTAGATACAGTTGTACGTAGATGTCAGGGTAAAAGTGGTCCTGTTGGGCGACGATCCTGCGGGGGGGAGGGGGGCGACGATCCTGCGCTGCACAAGCGGAAAAGCCAGCCGCACAGTGCAAAGACGTCCCGCGAGAGAACTGTCGGAACGACGCAGCCGGCTCTCCACAGTGCATTTCTTTCGGGTTAGGGAAACTGAGGGTGGCCTTGCTACACACAGTAATTATTTTTATAGATATAACTCCGACGGTATTATCTTCTTTGCTTCAAAGTTTTGAACCAACAGTAAGTATTTGTCTGTTGTGATATTATTGATTTGTTGTTATTTATACATGGGCTCTTGAAGGAGTGGGGAGAGGGAGTGCCCTAACCTTGCCATTTTCTAAAGCACGTCTTTGTAGTGTCGCTCACGTTATTTTGATCTTAACTGTATGTCTTGTAACGGCACAAGAATTAAAACGGCGATAGGAACCTAGTCCATCAGAAAATCATTCACGGAGAATTAGGTTTGTGGGTATCTGCTTATCAAACAAGCTTTGGCTGGCCCTGAGTCTGATCGTTCTCCCCATTGTCAGCCGTCGTCTTGTTATTTAGGTTTACGTTATCGGACGAATATGGTATATTTCAATTCTTATTGGTTATCAAGAAAATCCGGTAAATAAAGGATGCTGTTTTTTATCACACCACCCTCTTTGAATTGTAACTTATGTATAACTTAATGGATCCTCTATATTGAAAGGGTCGAGACTTGCACAGTTTTTGTTACTGCGTTGCGGGGTGGACAACAAAGCAAGAACTTTAATACCCAAAAGTGAATTGCAAATATGCTCCTAAGAAATGTGGGCAAAGGGACAGTAGATATACTGTATCTTTATGTTAATGATGCGGTAGCTTTGCATCAGCATGTGTCCCATTGCAGAAAACTGTATAACTTTAATTAGTACCGGTGGCAACTAAGCAACCAGTAACATGACACCTTCCCCGCAACGGCCGGAAGTCTACTTCCGCACAACACCAGTTGCACAATGCAGTGGAAGCATCAGTCAAGCCAGCTACTAGCTTTTGTCCTGTGTACCTCAATATTGAGGTTTATAGTCCGGTGATGTTGAGTCGTGTCGTGGCTAATCCGTCACGAGCAGATATTACCAGGATACGAAGAAACGCTCGTACGCGCACTCCTACAGAGACAAAGAACACGCCTTTACGATGTTCCGCGTTGTCCGCTGCACCTTAGCCTGTGCGCCCGAGATGCGGCGCTGGCCGTTCGAGACTCGACCTACGCTGACGGCTTTGAGCAGATGCAGGCAACCGGGGGGTGGGGGGAGAAAATGGAACAAAAAAAAAACAAATTCAGCGCAGTTTCAGTGCGAATGCAGATAGATAGCACAATTCCTGTGATAAGCCATTCTTCACTAAAAATGAATATTGTTTGATAATAATCTGTGGCTGACTATATATTCAGCCATTGTCTGAACTGAAGTGAACTTCTGTTTCTCGATCTATACCAAGAAATCTATCTGTTTGTTCATTGTTTCGAGAAAATTGTCATACGCTGACTGCCATCAGTCGATGAATAAGGCATCCCTTAGGGTATAAGCACTTTAGCACACACATATCTATAGCCAGGCAAAAAATTTGAAGTAGAGCATAGGAAAGGACCGTGAAGGTTGCCTGATATAGGATCACTACTTTTGTCAATAACCGTGTGATTATTTTGAGCATAATTACTGTTCTAAAAGAGAGAACGACAGAGGGAAAAGTTACTAGAAGTCAATAAAAAGAAAATTATTGATAATTGGATTGGACTACCTGTGGAAGATTATAATAGAAACGAAATGAGTAGTAATGACGAAGAGAAACTTATTGATAACCCTGATGTTCGTGTTGATAGAGGGTTGTCTGACTATATCTTAAAGGCAAAGAAGTTGAAAAGTTGGAAAGGAACCATATCATCCAACACTAGGATTCGAACATGTCGTGCTATAGAAAAAGTTAAACTACTGAATCGGAATTCCCGAATATTAATCATAGCCATGTTCATGATAATTTGCATTTTCGGTACTGTTTCGGTAATTTTGAATGGTACAGATGATTCAATGCCAGAGTACTCTAATTACAATGTTAATGTTCACTTAAATGGTCCCTGGACTCCGGAGGGCATAAATTCTTATGAACTAGGAAATAAGGAAGACGACGTGGAATATTGGAGCAATGATATTCAGGACGTACCGAGAGTCAAAAACAGACGTTTACTTGGCAGTGTGAATGTTAAAGAGCAGATGAAACACCGCGATTTACATCATATGGCTATAATAAATAAAACACGGGAGGCTCATTACGACAGTTTTGAGCTGAGATCATATTTAAGCAACATTGTGGTGGATTTGGGTTCGAGCTTAGGTCAATTATGTAAAGCTTATGAATTCAATGATGTGATACAATATAGTCCTCTCGATGAGCTTCTAAAACCGTTTCTGAACCGTGTAAGGAACAAGATAACACAAGAAAATTCGGATATATCAAATATAGTGAAAAACATGGCCCAAATGCATGGTTATAATGAGAAACTTGCTCTGGACCGACAAACTTTTCCATCATCAACCATGCTGGTATGGAGTAAAACATATTACTGTTATTTTGCATATACGAGAATAATATTCTCGGAGAGAGAAGATATGAATAATCCTAGTCTGTCAATAATTAGCGCTCAAGCTTATAACAGATATTGGGATGAAGTGCCAGTACCGGTTGATTATATTGATGACCCTAAACCGCGTGACTATAACGAATACATGGATAAATTAACGGAACAGTATGGGGCTAATAAAAATTGTAAAGATGCAGAAAAAAAGGCTGTGGAAGTATGTGAGATTTCTTCGTCTTGTCACTCGATTATAGATGAAACTGCAAGAAGGGAATGCGAGGGAAGATTAAGATGTGAAGAAAAAGGACGGCGAGCATATGAGAATTGCAGACAAGAGGTCGCTAAAAATGAAGAAATTGTTTATGAAAAGCAGGAGAATGTAAGACACAGATTTTCTTTTTTCTATCCTTCCCCGTTGGATATTCCATACGATAGTAAAGTTTCAACAAGAGGTCCAGAGCATCATCGTGTTGTTATGAGAGAAAATACTGATGGATATATGGAACCCCTTCTAGTGTTTTCCGTTAATACCGATAAAAAAACAGAACACTATGCGTATTTGCCAGATAGAAGTAATGATAATATGGTTCTTCTTCGCATAATTGGTAATGAACGATATTCAAATGATTCATCTATTATTCCTTTTGTTCGTCATGAAGATGGAGGTTCTTCCTCAAACAAAGGAAGCATCCATTTAATAACGAGCCTTACTCCACTTGAAGTTCAAAAATGTTTCTTAGACGGTGGAGACTGTGAGATGGTTTATGATGCAAGTACTTATGGTCCATCATCAACTTCACATGGTTCAGTAAAACTAAACGGTGGAACGAATTTTGTTTCATTACCTGCCATGGTTCCAGAAATGAAGGACAGCAGTATTTGGGTCGGAATTTCGACTCTTCAAGTTGATCGGTGTGGGGAGTCAACAAACGTAGGGAAACCTGTGCTTGTCGTACTGGAAGAAAATGGTGGTACATATAGTATCATTTCTGTGTCCGGATTATTTGAATTCCAAATTGAAGATGAAAATTCAGAGCAAAGTAAGAATGAAATGAAGAGATATTCGCTTTTACGGCCTGACTCCATAATTTCATGGGATGTGGCAAATCAGGATGAGGAAACTCTGGAGTATGAAGATTATATGCAGGTTTCGATGGGTAATGACAATACTGGCAGTAGAGTTATCAGAGTCAAAGGCATCCTGAAGTATATTTTGCAGTCTTTCAAAAAACCAGGGCTACTTGATGAATTATCATTAGACGAAGACCCAAGACAGACATTGTATGGAAATGCAATGTGTGCAAAAATTGATATCACTCGAATCTGCGCAAAGGCAGCTTAAATTTACTTATTTGTTCTTTTTCGAATACAACTACATCACTCATCATCCAAATAGTTTTTGTTGAGCATAATTGTCCAAAATGATGAAATCAAGTGTTTCTAATATTTGCATACTAATTCTTGTGGGATACTCCGCGGTTTCAATTCTATCATTTGATCTTATCATTTTACACAATCACAATGAACTACATAATAGAACTTACTATTTACAACTTAATAACGAATAACAATAATAACAGCATAGACGTTAACTTTTTTTTTGTTAGTTTCAAGGATAACTTAGCTTAATCCCTTCAAATGTATCAATGAATTTGTCCAGTTGGTTGTTACCAAAAGTACTTCATTTTTCTCTTCTTTTTTTTTTCTGATTACTGTTTGAGGAATTGAAAGCATCACACTGCAATTACACAGCAGTGAGTGAAGAGGGAAAGCCATTGTGCTCTCTCGACGGCTCCGTTGTGAGCTGCCGGCTACTATCTCCCTGAATCCCCCACTCAATCAGTCCATTTAGCCCCAAGGGTTTTTCTAGAAAAACTGAACACTCGATGACAACTAATATAACAGGGACAGACACTGCTGTTATTTTGCCAAAAATGAAGGCGAGCCTTTTCTTTTCAAAATATTGATGCTAAGATCGACAAGTAGGGCTGTTACTGATGGATTGGGGTGAGACCTGTAGAGATTGTCTGGTCTGTCTAACAATACATGTACAAAAGCGAATACATCCTTAAATTCTTGTCAACTTTCACCTCGACATGGTTCTTTCTTGTTCTACACAGGCTTGCAGACAACAAATTCACATAAATACAGCTCTTG
This sequence comes from Nakaseomyces uthaithaninus, assembly GCA_030564085.1. Lineage (NCBI taxonomy): Eukaryota > Fungi > Ascomycota > Saccharomycetes > Saccharomycetales > Saccharomycetaceae > Nakaseomyces > Nakaseomyces uthaithaninus. The sequence goes on along the minus strand of JAJLUB010000125.1, from coordinate 26,829 downwards.
TATATATCAGCAGTAGTATTACCCCGTACGGATTTTCGTCCTTATTGAGACTATTAATTAAATTTCAGCTGGCAGGTGTATAAGCGTGGTAAAGACTTAAAAGCCTATCTCCTTACGTAAGGAAACATGAGCTAGTGATAAACTGGGAGGCAAAAAGTTCAGGTATATAAGGTAGCTGTTGATTAAATTGCAACATCGGTTGTGTTGATACCAGAAAAATAAAGTTGTTGTGTCAAGGTGAAGTGTTTATACATAGCCTTACAGTAAGACAGAATTTTGAAACGGAGCACCGGAAGAATGGTTTTAGCTAAGCAATGGATAATGAAAACTGAGCCTCAGCCAGGCTACCCTTTTAATTTCGATCACAAAAGCACCGATGCAACATTTGAGTTAATTGAAAAAGAATTGAAGGAAGAAGATCTGGCTGATGGTGAAATTCTGGTTGAGACTGAATATCTGTCAAATGATCCTGCTCAAAAGTTCTGGATTGCCTCGGTTGACAAGAATTATGCCAAGGGACTTGGCAAAGGTGACGTTATAACTGCGAGAGGTATTGGTAAGGTACTTGCTAGTAAGGACCCAAAAATCCAAGTGGGTGCCTATATTTCTGGCAGAACTGGTTGGACGACTCACTGTATCCTAAAGAATGCACCAGGGACGGAATTGAATGTCCTGGACATGGAAGACGTAAAGGATCCATCTTGGTATTTATCAATCTTGGGTGGGACAGCATTAACTGCTTACTTTATTTTTTACAATTATGCTGAATTGAAAGAAAGAGAGTCGGATTACGGCAAAACCTATCTAATCACTGGTGCTGCAGGAGCTGTAGGTTCTATCTGTATTCAATTGGCCCTACACGCGTTCAAAGCCAAAAAGGTCATCGCCATCGCTGGTGGTTCTGACAAAGTGAAGTATGTTGAATCATTTGGTGACCGTGTTGTAGGTGTTGATTACAAGGATCCTAACTTCAAGGATAACTTGTTGAAAGCAAGTAATGGGCCTAACACCGTTGATTATTTTATCGATAATGTTGGAGGCGATTTATTAGATTTAGGAACAGTTCTTTTGAAGGTGCACGGTTTTATATTGGCATGCGGTTCTATCAGTGGGTATAATGACCCAAGTAAGTTGGTTTTCAAGAATTACGTTACTGTGGTTACGAAAAGATTAACCATAAAGGGCTTACTTTTAATGGACAACAAAGAGAAATTCCCAGAGGGGTACAAAAAACTTAAGGAGATGATTAAGGCTGAAGAGCTTGATCCCTCCAAAGCTGCAACGATCAAAGATGCCACTGGTGATGACTTCGTTAATGTTCCTGAAATTTGGAATGGTCTTTTCAGTGGTGTTAACAAGGGTAAATTAATCACTAGAGTCCAATAATGAACTAGAGCTGGCTTTTATACTTATTTTTAGTAAAAAATTTAGGCTGCAGTTCATTACGAAACTGATTAGCCATTTTCAGCTACCTTAGGTTAGAGGTGTCTGTAAGATGTATAAATGTGTTAAACTCTAAAATGCTTTTTTCCACTTTTCAAAAAAACAAATGATTAGGCTTTCACTTGAATAAATTGTAAGCCCTAGAATATTACATTCGTAATTTTAAATATAGCTATGAGATTCAATTGCGGCTGCTCTGGTTTGACAACTGAGCTGTCTATTGAAGGAACATTTTGGTCATCTTTCAGTAGCAGGACAAACCCACATATGCTTTAAGAACGGCACTGTATGGTTGTTTTGTTCCGGGTAAATTGTAAATGGCGTTTGTTTTGGTCCTTTATTTTTTCAAATTGAATATTCAGCCAAATGTTGCATCTTTTAATATAGGACTGGATGGATGACAGTCGATAATACCCAAAGAGCTGTTCCTTAAGTTGAATTTGAAGAATTTGACACACAGATACTAGAAAAGTATTAAGTTTTTTAGGTACCTTTAAAACTTCTGGTTTCTCCTCTACATTATTACTGGTTGAATTTTGAAAAACTTGCAGGCAAGTTGTATAACTTCATCTGCAAAACATTGTAAAAATATACAACACAAACTACCACAGTGTTAAACTGGTAACTTGGACAGTGCTGAAGTACCGATTACTCAATCCAAAATTATATCCATTGGAAAGGAGATGAGCCGTAACTTTGTTGTCAGAATTGGCAAAGAGCTGTTACAGGAGCATGAGCAAGTGATTTTGAAGAGAACTTCACTGATATTGAAAGAAGAAGAACTATTGCAAGGTCCACTTGATGAAATACCAAGAAAGAACATTGATATTCCCAGTTACTGTGGAGATGAACGGCAGTTAGATGAATCAGGGTATGCTTATAAGATGATACAACAAGATCCGCAAGGACAAAAGAAGATACGACCAGATGGTATTTTGGTAGGAGGGAGACACTACCTGTTTACAGTATTTACTTTGAAGACAAGATATCCTGTATTCTTCGTTTTATTGTCAGACTTGATTCAAGTTCTCTTTTATGATATGTCCGTGGATGAAGAAAAGTTCTTAGAGGCAAACAAAGAGCTGGTGCCACTCACAGCTACAAAAGAAGAGAAAACATTCTTAATAAAAGCTGGAGTGTTACGACAGGAACTAGAAACTGAGGAAAATGTCAGATTTGTGGTTGTTAAATCAGCATTTATCCAATTTGGAGCCTCCATTATTGTATCAGGACAGCGAGTTACGGATGACTATTGGGAGACAGTTGCAAAAGCCCAAGGATTTAGTTCTCATCATAGAGTGTTCAAATTAACGAAAAAGCAGATTAAGTATATTAAAATGCTGAACCCATTGTTTGCTCAAGAAAATAGAAAGGAAACAAAAACGATAAAACGAGATAAGTCAGCGAGTGATAGTTTGTGGTTACAATCCGAACCTGCCTATAGCGTCTTGACGGAACATCCACAAACTGATATCATAGAGGAATACAGAAAACAAAATGAATTAAGTGAGCAAGCTGCCCCGCTGATCACCGGACAGAATATTATTGGTTCTTTAGAACTTAGTGCCCAGTTTAAGGTTCCAAGGTATCATAGCAAGAACTCATTTTTGCAAGCAACACAGCTGAACGCCTTAGATATACCAATAGGCGATCACGAAAATCTTACCCAAAGTCTCGATAACTCAGATTCTATTGCTGATGGAGCAAATTCTCCTCATGGAAACGGAAGTAATCAAGGTGCGGGTCAGTCACCTGCACCAACTGCCCCAGTTAATAAGCCGATTCGTCGAATGTTAAGCAGCATTTTGGATAATAATGTCAATTCAATCAAGGTAAAGAAATCAGAGGAACAGGAGGTATTAAGTTCTTCAACTGAGCCTACGACGTTGGATACATCATTGAATATTGGGGGATGGAAATTTGAGTCTCTTCCAGTAAAAAATCAAGAATCTGGTGACAATATCATATCAGCTAGAGGATTGCCATATTATGATGGCTCACTGTTGAAGAAGCGTCTTTTGATGTTAACTCCTAATGAAATTAAAGAATTGGAACATTTTCATGATTCCGTGTTTTTTAATACCGGCCTTCAGAAAGTAAGAAAAGTACGCAATCAAAGATGGCTAAAATACTGGCAGTATAAATCTGGTTTACCCATTGGAATCAGAGAAAGTCAAATTGAAAAATTTGTTCAAGATGATTTGAAAGAAGTTTTAGAACATACAAGTACAAAGACTATTATTAATGAAGCCACTAATATGGATGAAGTTCACAAAACTAAGAGAGTTGCAAATGCTAACTTCCTTGGTTCTTCTAACATAAAAAAGTTTTATTTACCCTATATTGATCCACCAACTGCCATAAAAAAAGTAGAAGATACGTAAATAATCAAATTGATAAAAGCATTAATTTTATAAAAAAAAAAACTATTAATATTCTTTACAGTATTTTTGTTTTTGATATTTCTTGTTGGATTTTATAAGTGTGGTAAGCCAAAACAAATATTAAAATTACCAACGCAGCTAGCCACCAAAAGAATTTATTCAAAATATCAGGTGCCTGGGTTATCTGATTCTGTTGGTTTTTGTTCAATTCACGCATGTGCTGCTGATCAGCTAGAAGTTTTGAGAGTTTCGAGTTCATCTGGATAAAATCGGAGTAGTCTTCATTGTTAACAGCGCTATTTTCATTGTTCAAATTCGATCCTTCATGTTCTTTCAATCTGTACAATAGTGAGGTTAGCTCATTCAACACAGTAGTAATTTTAGCTTGCTCTCTATCTAGCTCCTCTAGCTTTTCAAATATAGTTGAAGCATCATTCGAAAGTACTTTCCCCTCCAACCTGTTGATTTTTTTGTAAATGTCCATGATAGCAATATTTGACTTTTTACTATCGAATATGTCTTTCTCTCTCAGCGAGGATTTTCCTGTGTTTTTATTAATTATCTTTTGAACTGTCTTAGGTTGTGGCATTGCCTTCAAATTTGGTTCTAGGGCCTTGTCCAAAACATCATCGTAAACTCTCATCACAAGTAATTCAAATGATTCATCAGTATTGGCATTATCTGCGGATACACCAATTTGGTAATTGGTATTGTCAAGTTTGATACTATGAGTTTGGAAGCAAACCTTGTTATCAATCTGCAACTTTAATAAATTGTTTTCTCTTGCACTGTAGGTTAATCTCATTGTGAAAGGTATATTGGATTCTTGGTAGCCCATCAAACAAGATGAGAAAGCATTACTATAAACATTTGCTGGTGTCAAAGTATTGGTTCCGTCATTCAGGATATTGTGGATGCTCGGTCCAAATCTGCTTTTGTTATCAAGAAGAATTTGTAAACCATTGTATTTTGAAGGTCCATCATGGAAAGTTCCTGTATTCTCCGAATTACTATCCAGCACCCAAAATGACATACCACCATCTGACTTCCCGCTATATTTAATACTCCGGAAAACATACTCGATTGTGAAAGAGTCTCTTACAGGAAATGGTGGTTTCAGCCAAATCGATCCCTTAGATTTTTGCTTCGGTGTGATGACGATTCTTCCTTCCTCAAACACCGCATCATTAGCGAGACTCCATTGTGGGGGTAGTTTTGTGCTACGTACCAAATCTAACAGGGAATACTCTTTCCTCAACACCTGTTCATTTCCTCCGGATTTATCTATGACATGAGCGGATACCACAATAAACAGCAACGGTAATAAAAATAGCATATTGAATGCCTTTATGGTAAATTAGAGTTGCTTTTTGCTCACAATAACAACACTTACTATTTCAGCTCCAAATCCGGGTTGAAATTGTGCTTCCTTAGTATGAGAACGGTAATAGATCAGCAAAGCAAATGTCACAACAATTACTAACTATGGTCAGGGATTATCTGATTTTTTTCCTTTCAGAATACCTACACTGAGTAATATTAATACCTCATGCACTGTACTAGTCCTATAATATCAATATTATTAGATATCGAGAGTTAAATATGTAGTTGCTCAGTGTTTGCAGCTACTTAGCAGATGGCTTTGTTAATCGAAAGTGTCATTGCTGGTTATTTAGCTTTTCGTAGAGGGGTTGGGTTTTCTCGCTTCCCCCGGAAATCACGTCGCTTCATTTCGCTGAATTTAAGGTGGGATTGATGATCTCGGAGGGCACAAGAGTTTGATCTGCAGCTCGTGTTCCCGTCAAGTATTGGTTTGTATATTCCTTTTAGGCTGGTCAAATTGGTTTAATTGTGATCCAATTCAAGAGTATCATGCCTTCGTTTGTTGATACGTTCTGGTCGGAGGACCTTCAGACCGGACTTGATGTGCTGTTCCACCGGCTGTATCATGGTTGTGACCAATGTGACATGTTCATACAGATGTTTGCTTCTCGTATGCAGTATGAAGTTGCATATGGACGGCAGTTGGCTGGTATTCATAGCAATATTGATGGTCTAGCCGATGTTGTCCGCAGTTCCCATGAATCGGCCAATGTTTCTAAAAATAGATTTCAATATGGTGAAAGTGAAATAGATAATTCTAATGCTAACGAACCCGTATCCGTATCGACAGTTAATGCATTGGAAGGAATGCTAGAGCAAATGAGCGCTGAAGGAAACCATCACTTGGCAATTGCGTCAAATATTGAGGCCTTGGTTCTCCAGCCCTTCAGTAAATGGTGTACTGATCACAGGGAACGCATAAAGTTTTCGGATAAGCTGTTGAGCAAGAATGTCAAGAACTTCAATAAGTCCAGAACATATGTTGAAAAGCTGGAACAGGACTACTTCAGCAAATGCAGGAGTCTCGAAGAGTATAAGAAAACGGCATTTAATGAGGATGAGTTAGCGAGAGCAATGAAATCTTTAAAACTACAGAAAAAGCTTATGGATGATCAAGAACGTGAGAAGGACAGTGAAATATTCATAAAGATAAATACTTTGGAAATTGATAACAAAACAATGCGTGAGATTTTGACCTCTATTTTGTCAGATTTGCCAAAATCAGACTATAAACTACCGCTCATTAATTTCACCGTTAACAACACAAATAATGGTAGTGAAATTACCAAATATTTGAAGGAGTCATTATCACTAAAGGACCTTGATGATGCTGAAACATTCGGTCAAGAGCTTTTGAATATGGGATTTCTCAAATACTGTAACGGTGTCGGAAACACGTTTGTCAATTCCAAAAAGTTTCAATATCAATGGAAACCACACGCTTATAAATTTGCAAGAGTACCTCTAGCTGATGTTGAAAATAAAATTATTACTCCCTCATTAACTCAAGGGATCGAAAATAATGTCAGCACCTATATTCAAGATATGACAACTAGAATTTCTCAGCGGTCTGTGTCCAGTGAACTTGAATTGCCAAACGTAACCGAGGATGAAAAGACATTTTTCAAATTATTAAGAGACATGGAAGATGCAGACAAAAAATATTATTCTGAATCATTCAAAATGGATGCCCTTCGGTGTTCTGTTGAAGAATTAGTGATTGACCATTTGTCCTTTATGGAGAAATGTGAACTTGATCGATTAAAAGCAATCAAGAAAGCTACGTTAGACTTCTGCTCAACTTTAGGGAACAAAATTACAAGCTTGAAAGTTTGTTCAGAAAAGCTTTTAGAATATGAAAGCTCGATGGATCCTGTTGAAGATTTGTTGTCTCTGTTAACGCATTACCATACAGGTATATTCCACCCCCGTGCTATTACCTATAATAACTATTATAACCCAGGTACATTTCAAAACTTTGGTATTGACTTGGAGACGTGCTGTCGATTAGATAAAAAAGTTGTTCCCCTCATAATATCAGCTACTTTAACTTATATGGACAGGATATATCCTGAGATGCAGAACGATAAAGTGCGAACCATGACATGGATATCTGCTGTCAAACTCAGTGCTACACACCAACTAAGAGCTTTATTAAACAAAAGGCAATTTAAAGATGAAACTGAAATTCTTGAACTATTGAAAGCTTATGACTCGGAACCTAGCACTGTTGCGAGTATTATTAAACTATATCTCCTAGAGCTTCCACAGCCCTTAGTTCCCAAGGATCTATCGGAAGTTTTAAGTGAGTTATATTTGGAGTATCCATTGTCATTTGACAATGATGTTGAAGGAGAACATGGGCAAGAACAAGAAGCTAAATTCAAGGAAGTTAGAGAAGAAAATGACCTTAAGAGAATAACGGGATTATCTAATATGCTCTCATCACTTCCAAAGACACATTTGGCTACTCTGGACTCGATAACCACACACTTTTATAGACTGATAAACATAATAAAAATGGGAGAAAATGGTGAGAATACAGCTTCCAGTTTTACAGATGCTATCTCTCAGGAATTTGCAACATGCATAATACAGGCAAATACTCCAGAAGATAATGACCTTGGTTATCGTGTTTTCTTTGATTTACTTATTCACCAAAATCAGATATTCCCACATCTGAAGAAACAAGGTTCGAGAAGAGATCGTTAACAAAAAGGACAATAGAAATAATGCAATTTCTTTTTCTAAGCTGATGTCTGGCCTCTTTCTACATACACTACATATTCACAACTATAGACAAAAAAAATTTCTGCATCCTTCATTACTTTACAAAACAGATATAGTTACTCCAACCGTAGTAAAACAAGTTCAATTGAGAAAATTAATAAGAAAGTTATACTCGAAAGTCGGGATTGAATACTAGCGTCGCCTGTTTTATTCTTTTGGAGCTAACTTTGTAATCTCATTGCAGCATGAATGACGTTTTGACACAATGAAAAAAAAGAAAGAAGAAAGAAGCGTCTACTAAAATGAAAATAAGGTTTCTATGTCAATATTTCAAATGATAGTATTCAAAGACTTCTAACGAAACTCCTATTTCACGTTATTCAATTTGAATTTGGAGTGAAAGTATTGATCTGTACAAGGAACTATTGATTAGTTGTTACTGAATGAACTACTGCATGATGAGAGGTGTGGGTTTGCCACTAAAGAGGAATTTTCATAACAGCAGAATAATATTTAACAATTTTGAACCAATTCATGTATCGAACACGCATAAATACAAGCAAATACTTACCGAAAACAAGGCGTTTTCTGAGGCGCAAGCGTCCATGATTGTCGAACTGATGGTTGATTCTGTAAGAGGTGGTGTGGAACACGTATCCAAGGATTTGGCCAAAAGGGAGAAGCTTACTCAGCTTGCCTATCAGCAACGAGTAGATTTTGCAAAACTAAGAGATCAGTTATTGAGTGCTGACCGTAGTGAGTTTCACAATTTGCAAAATGAATATGAACGTGTCCGCAATGACCTTGAAAAGCTGAGGAACAAACTCCGTGAGGAGATTACAAAGGCTAATGCCGGTTTCAAATTGGACCTATCACTAGAGAAAGGGCGCATAAGAGAAGAAAATAGTCACCACGACCTGGAAATCAAGGAAATAGATACGAGAATTGATCAGGAAGTTACGAATATGAAAATGCAAATAGACTCTGTGAAAACACAAGTTATGCAATGGTTAATAGGTGTCTGTACAGGTACATTTGCATTGATATTAGCATACGTACGTCTTCTTTCCTAAAGTGAGAAGTATTGAACTTTCATATTCATATGAGCTCCATATACCAGATAATATTCTTTACCAAAAATGATATACGTACTACCAAAATATTACCTAACATGACAATGAGGTAAAATAGAGCACGACCTCATTGATTTCAAGAATTCGCAAGTTGTATCTACACATTTATCAATTAAAGAAAACAATTAAATATATATGGAAGTATTAAGATAAAGATAAAAACGATGTTAAGGCAAGCCAGAAGAGCATTGCAATTTGAAGATAGAAGATATTGTGGTTGTTAACAAGAAATTAGGCAGTTTTGATTCTGTGAAAACTCTGAGTTTTCTTCATATGTCCTTAGTATATAGTACATTTGTTCATCAACAAAGCAGAATGTGGGGACTTAGTTAATTTTGCAGTTCAACATAGTTATGTTTCCACATCAATGTATTTCCCAATATTGCTCTTTGAGAATAGGTTCAGAGAACTTAGAGGTTGAACAATTCGTTCAAGATTCTGACGGTGTCGTCTGGAGTTTGGACGGCATGGCCGACAGTTCTTGGGTCTTCGTAAATTTCATAATCGTTACCACCCTTCTGAGTCTTGTCACCGAAGAAGTGGATCTCCTTGAAGCCATCCTTCTCGACGTGTTGCAGACAGTAGGTCTTGTCCCAGCCGGTTGGGAAGACGTCGAAAGAGATTTGACCACCGATGGAGTAGGTCAAGCCGAAGTCAGCAAACTCCTTCTGTAGGACCTTGACGAAGTCAGCTCTGATGTTGTGCTCCTTGTCGTACTTCTCGTAGTCGTTTCTCTCCTGGGTGGAGGCGTTTCTACCGATTGGGGAGACGTTGATCATACCGTTTCTGAACTCGATGAAGGTACCTCTTCTGACTGGTAGGTCCAACTCAGACAAGTACTTCAAGATGAACTTGGCAAGCCTGTTGTACTTCTCCTCGCCAAGCCAGTTGATGAAAGACTGCGAGGCCATCTCCTGGCCAAGTCTGTAGGCGGTCAAACCGTTCTCGGAGAAAGCGTAGTCGAAGTCACTCAACACGTTAGGACCTAGCTGCTCCAATTGCTTGCTCAAGTCGGAGCCACCGACGAAACCAATGCAGACCTTCTTTCTTAGCTTGACTAGAGTGTCTCTGACCTTGTCGGAGATGGTCAATCTAGCTGGAGTCAACGTACCGTCGACATCGAAAAGAACAAGCACATCTGGCTTCTCCTTGTAGGCGAATTCCTTGACAGCAGACATTTCGATATGTGGTTTTCCAATAAAATTTAGTTCGGTTACCCTTGTGCTTTGCAACAATTCACCTCAGAAAGTATTTTATCTATCAATTCAGATCCCAATTGCGACAAGCAGAGGTAATAGATAAGCAGAGGCCAATCCCGTCTCTATAAATAGCCTACAGCTTATATATGGGAGTAACAGCTAGCAGAGAGCGAAAAAAAAATTTTTTTCCAGCTTCCCAGCACATAAGGCGTGCTCAAAACCAAAACACGTCGCGTAAAACGCAACAGCTCGAGAGACAAAGGCTAACGTGGACACACCGCGCAGGTATTCGCGTGCGCAGCAGTTGCTGAGGCCCGCGCCAGCTGTGTCGGTCTGCTGCACTCGTCCGCTCTCTCTCTCTCTCTCTCCGTAGCCGTCTCTCGCCGTCTCTCTCTCGCCGTTTTGGCTGTCCCCCGCCTTGTGGCACTGTGCACAACGGCACTGTGCGCACATCGAGAAGGACACACAGCTGGTGGTATCCGCGTGTTCAGCACTCGTGCGGCTGGGTCTGGGTGAATCTCTATTTTTAGCACTGTGCATTTTCGCGTCTGTGCCCTGAAGAGGCCGCACATCCAAATGCAGGTTGCTGCGCTGGCTCACTGGAGGTGGTGCACTGGATGCTAGACCGATGCGTTTGGCGGGGGGGGGGACGTGATTGTCGCAGAGCCTGGAGACACAGTCGCTTTTGAGAGCGTCCGATTGTCTTCACGTGATTTAAAACAGTGGTTGTGCAGGGCCGGGTTATTTGGGAGCGTGCCGTTACGTGTTTGGTGACCTTGTTAGGCTGCTCGCTGCAGATCAGCATCTCCTGGGGCTGTGTATAATTATAATGGCTGCTTGTCTTGCGCTTATGAGTTCTGGCATGGTGCTCTATTAAGATTTTAGATAAACGATTCTATATGGTGATATACAAAAAAAAATACCTTGCATTCCAATAGGAGGGCATTTTCCATGCCTGAGTCGATTCAGTTGAGGATATGTATATTAGGAATAAAAAGCGTAAAAAAGACCAAAAAACACACAAGGATTTCTGGAAATAATGACGTTCTTAATATACTTAAGCCTTGGTGAAGTACTCTGGGAACTCTCTGATGTTGTCCTCCAAAGAACCCTTCTTGGACAAGAACTTGACGAAAGCACCGTCGTCCTTGACCTCACCGGCATCTCTTCTCTTGACGTACTCAGCTCTGTCCAAGTTGGTGAAACCCCACTTCTTAGACATGATGATCTTTTGTTGACCTGGGAACTTGTATCTGGCTCTTCTCAAACCTTCAACGACAACGTCCTTGTTGCTGTCCTTGGTTCTGACAGAGAAGATAATTTGACCAATGTCAACACGAGCGGCCAAACCGTGAGGCTTACCCCAAGCACCTCTCATACCTTGTTGCAATCTATCGGCACCGGCACAAGACAACATTTTGTTGATTCTCAAGACGTGGAATGGGTGGACTCTGACTCTCAAGTGGAAAGCATCTCTACCAGAGATCTTGGTCATGTACTTGTTAGCACAGATACGGGCAGCTTCCAAAGCTTCAGAGGACAATTGTTCCAACTCGTTGGAGACCAAGTGGACACACAATGGGAACTCATCGACAGTAGCCTTCTTCTTACCCAAGTCGTAGATTCTGATCTTGGAGTCTGGAACAGCTCTGTTGTATCTAGACTTTGGGTAAGGCTTGTTCTTTTGGTATCTGTAACATCTAGCTGGTCTTCTAGCCATCTTGAATAGTTATTATTTGGGTTGGTTTCTTAAATGTAACAATAAAGAGAAGATAAAAAACCACTTAATAGAAACAAAGCAGAGGAAGATTGGATAAACGATGCAACTGATAATCCAAAATCGTTCTCTTTATATACTGCTGCTCGCCACCTCAGTAAACTGCCTGTGGAAGAAGATGAAAAAAAAATTTTTTTTCCTGCATTTACCTCTCTGTGCGTTTGTGCAAAATGTCAAATATATTACTAATGGCACAGAAACACTCGCAGCCCACATCCAAATGCCCACACGGCTCGGGAAGAGAATTTTTTGAAAAAAAAATTTTTTGACCAAAAAAAAGTTGCGTCCGTGCTTTTGTACGGACAATTGCATAATAATTTCGTGCATACTGATATTAATGTGTTTTGTACGAATATGTCATTTTTTATTTTCGTGTGTTATGTGAACGGGTAACTTTTGAAAAAAATTTACTCGGTGATGGAGGAGCCATCACCGAGTTTAGCTTTGTGAAATGCGATGAGCTCGCCAGCATAGGCGATGAGCAGGAACGATCATACTAACTTGGAGAGATGTGTGCGGGGGGGCTTGCGTATTCTCTTTTCTGGATTTGATATTTCTGTCTCAACAGTGTTATAGGAATTACTTTATCTGATAAAGAAGAACCTTTTCCTCTGAATTTGAGATAAGTCCTCAAAGCTAACGGAATAATCATGGGTAGATACAGTGTCAAGAGGTACAAGACAAAGAGGCGGACGAAGGATCTGGACTTGATCTTCGAGGAGTTGAAATCCCAGGATAAGATTGCAGGTTTGTTGAATCAGCCCCTAGATGAAACTAAACCTGGTCTAGGGCAGCATTACTGCATTCACTGTGCCAAGTATTTTGAAACTGGTGTTGCGTTGAAGACTCACTTGAAGGGAAAGATACATAGGAGGCGTGTTAAAGAACTAAAGGAGATTCCTTACACGCAAGAGGTGGCTGATGCTGCTGCCGGTTATAATTTGAATAAGTTCCTACAGAGTGTGGAAAAGTTCAAGACTACGGACGCAGCTGTAAAGCTAAACAACGAGACCATGCTTGATGACCACTTGAAGCAATCATTAGAGAATGTACAGACAACAGAGCCAACATTGCCTTGGGCAGATAACGCTAAAAAGGGTGGCATCGCAGCAGATGAGAATACATCTCAAACTCCACCAGTTGAAACCGATGTGATGGGTGACCAGTGATTGAAATTTCGGAACAACATGTTTTTCATTTCAACTTCAATACCTAAATGAGTGTGATTTTTACAAAACAAAGATTTCTTTTGCATCTATACTTTTACTATGTCTTATCCACTAATAATCTACAGGAACTTCATCTGGCATATTATTTTTTTCTTTCCTTGACACTCGATTTTCATCTTTTAATTTCTATACTTTATTTTGGGCATATATTAAATTTTGTATACTATAATTATATTAATAAGCTACTCAACTAAAATAGAAAAGCTTTCAATGGTCTGGTGCAGCAAAAAAACCAAAAACATATTATGTGCCCCCCCCTCTTTATCTTGTGAACAACAACAAAGCAGCAGTATTGTTCAATTCAATCAAATTGGGACAAGTTAGTACAGTTTTATTCTTTTTTGTTGATTTTTCAAGTCTCAAATCACAACTACACTTGTCCAAAGTCCATGTGGCCTGTCTTCTCTGCATGCTTAGCAACTTCTCGTTCACCATTAAACTGTTCCTGACAAATATTGCACTTAATCTTATCCTTACGTGTATTGAACTTGTATCCACTGGAACGCAGTTTTTTACCCAATTCAATAGCATTATTCAGTATACTAATGCACAGTTCAGAATCCTTTATCAGGTTGAATATTGTCTGGGTATCGTTTTTTGACCTATTTAATACCTCAATTGAATCGTAATGAACACCGTTAAATGAAATCATTATGAAATCGTCATATCTTTCTTCATTAAATTTTCCTATAGTTAACGAGTCTAAGTCGAGAACGTATATTGCCACTTTCAGATATTCTGATAAAATCCCAATCTCAATGCCACCGCCCCATGCATCCTTTTGAAGGATCCATCGAGCATAATCCTCGTTGGATTGATCCAGTATTGCTTGATTATATTTAGATTTGTCACTAAGTATTTCCTGGGCACACATCTCCCTTAAAATCTGTGAAGTTGAAAGCCTCTTATGCTTACAATAGCTGATCGAATGAAATAGACAGGAGTTATCATCTGGAACTTCATGCAATTGTAATATTTGATTATTCTCGTTATCAAGGCTAATTTGATTACCTTGTAGCTGAAATGCCTTCTCGGTAACAATATTACTTTTAGCGACGGACTTTTCTTTCAATTTCTCACTGATCAAGGTTACTCTTTCACCAGAGCTCAAGTCCAGATCATCTAAACTTTTTTTCAAATTACCTTCGTTGATTGAAATCTTTTGAGGGGGGTATCCAAATCTTATAGCATCTATATCGTTCTTCGCCACACCCAACAGTTCGAATACATCTTCCAGCAAAGATTCTTTCTCAAGAGTAATGACCTTATCCAAGCCTGGTACCCCTCCAAATTTCAGTCTCATTATAATATTTGTCGATAATATGTCTCTATGGTTTCTTGTATATGAACTCAAAAGGTTCAAAATGCATTTGAAGAAACAGGTGTAATATCTTTTTGTCTATGTATGATTTATTCTTTCTAGTTATGAGTCTTCACGTGCTGCTTTGGAGCGAACAAATAGAACATGTGGTAACCAAGGATGATAAAAACGAGAATAGGAAATTGCAATCATCGAAGAAGTAAACTTATATTTCAAGAGTAAAACTTTCGATATAATCAACCACATACCTGATTCGTATATTTCTAAATTAAATCAACAAACTATTGAAAAGAAAACTCATGAACCTATAAAAAACTCGAACTAAAACTGAATATATATTGGATATTCATATGCCATGTGCATCATAAAGAAGAAGAAAAGAAGAGAAAGATTTTTCAAAAAAAGGTTAAAATGTAATGAGTAATTATGCCTTGCAAACTCTTGTAAAATCACTTTTTGTACAATACTACTAATAAGAGAATAATGATCGATACCATTAATAACGACGTGACATTTTGCTGTGAGTCGTACTTGCGTTCCACAATTTCTATCTTTTCGTTTATTGATTCCAGTTTCATGAATAATAATTTCATAGCCTTTTCCATCTCATTTTCTTCTTCAATCTCTGCCACCGCATACGGATCAAAAGCATCTGTTATGGTAGCAACCTCGGTATTTTCGTAAATGAACCTTTTAGCTATTGGGACTAGTGATTGTGTTGCCTCTGTTTGTCCTGCTTTGCAACCCGATTCTATGATACCTTTGATCCAGCTACTGCCTGTCCATTCAACCCAACATGAAACTGTTAATGTGCACGATCTTTCTGTATCCCATTTAAATAAGTATCTTGTTTTGGTCAAAAAATTACTACCACTCGGCACTTTGGGGGTTTTTGTGATTGTAATCATATCTATGTAGGATCTTGTATCATAGTTAATAAGGACGTCCTCCGCATAGCAGATAGTTGATTTGGGCCCGACTGCAAACCCAAGTGGTTTGACATAGGAATACTTTCTAGTTTTATCCCCAGAACTATTAGTTTTGTCAAATTTCCCAATTGAAGATATCTCAGATGCATTTTGTTTCTCTAGATATTCCTTTAAAACCTTTGCCTCTGTGTCATTGAATAAAATTTGAAATGCCAGGCCTGGTGGGGCATCAATTCTGATTTCAGTTATAATATGCTCATTCTCGTGTTTCGGAATATCCACTTCCATGACCGTTGTTAGCAGATAGGGACCATAATAATTAACAGAGATGCTTTTTTCGTTAGCTTTGAAATAAACATCGTTCAAATTTTCTATTGACCTTGTGTATTGTGAAAGGTCTGTATTTGAGATTGAGCTTGATTTTTCAGATTCCTGATTTGAAATTGGAACAGATATTTCCTTTTCGTTTTCCGACTCTTCTAGCTTTTCATCAATCTTAGAATTATTATCCTTTTCCTCATCATCTTTTGCAAGTAACGTTCTAGACCAAACTTCTTTTATCAAGTCAAAAGTGTCGTCACGAGATACAAACCCATTAAACTGAGTTTTACCTTGTTCAGTTTCAATTGCGATAGCGTTAGGAAAGATCCCAGCAGCTGAGGTTTTTTCAATGAAAGTAATATCCCTGAAGGAAATTAAAACTTTGGAAACCCAACCTAAAATTTTGGAGTTAAAACATAGATATGACTCAGAAACGTATAGTGTTCCTTGGTAAATGAATTCCCTGCTCAATGTACAATTAAACTCATCAATTAGCCTCACATCTTTTGATATTGACGTAAATATATTATGAAAATCAATGTTTCTGCCATACGACGCATAATGGAAATGAGAATCTTGGTATGTCTCCTTGTCGTATAGGTTCGGATCGTAATTGAAGTCTTTCTTGTCTCGCTTTTGATCTACTCTTACCAAAGGTGAATTTATAGGTGATGTGACAGATGAGACACTAGTTGTTCTAGTAGATTTTTTTCTGGAATGGGATGGATTCCTGCGATGAGAAATGATATTAGGTGAAGTCGGTTTGTTCTCAGGGTGAATTACATCGACTGATGCCGTACTGTGAGTGGGTGAAGACAGGGAAAATGTCTGGAATACATTATTTATAAATGATGAGGAAGAGGCATTCTCGTCTTTATCGATAATTTCTGTTTCTGTACCTATTTCTACTGAATCTGAATCAACTGATGATTTTGAGATATTTGAATGGCTCTTATCCGCTTCTATATTGTGTTGAGTATCTTCTACTTTTGTGGCGTTTAATCCTTCACTGACATGCAAATTCGTTTGTATCGAAAGCAGTTTTATGTCTTTTATGGCTTTTGAGTCTATTTCGATCTTGAATTCTCTTTCATTTGGAAGTGGCTTTGTTTCATCAAGATGTTCCTCCATCAACGTCGCATTCTCTTCTATAGAATGCAAATCTGAAACCTTGTTGCTACTTTCTGGAGTTCCTTTCATCACACCTGCTTGAAATGGAGGACCCAATTTTATCTGTTCATCATCCGCTTCTATTCTGGTGTCAACCCTTTGATTATTCTCTATTCCCTCTCTCTCCACGGGAGACTGCCTGCTAAGATCACTATCGATAGGCTCCCAGTCAACGAGATCTGGATCAGACATTTTCACCAGATGTTGGCAGTATAGAACGTATCTGCGGCAACAGTTAACAGACCGGATAACAGACTCACTTCTGTGTTCTCTATTCTGCTTGATGCAATAGATAACCTGTTCTGAGTTGATTTAACGGTAAATCCAAGTAATGTGATATAAGCAATGTCAAAATAAGCTCTCTGAGTTAATATCCAAATGGTGAAACCATCACTTCAAAAAAGAAATGCATCGGTCAGCCCTGCTCCCTTAATGCTCGTTAACACTGGTCATCGCTTTTTCCTTTTCTTAAGCCACCCGTAACTGTGGTTATACGATCGAAGTCATTCTACAAGAAAAAGTAATGATTACACATTTAATTGTTGACTAGCCAAACATACATATAGCAGCTTATATTTACCTGTGGTTCTTGTATATCGCTTACTCAAAGGCTATATATCAATGCATAAAAACCGGTATTGTAAATCAAATCATCCATAGTCATGATATGCACTGAAACGAAAAGCAAATATTATTATATACAAGTCTATATTAATGGCCTGGTGAACTGTTCAGACCTTCCTCTGGAACATATATAGGGCAAAATACTGAAGCGGTGTGCATGTTTAATATGTAGAGTGGATGTTGCGTACTTAGCGGAAGGTGAGTTGCTGATCCAACGTTCGGCGTGAGCAGTTATACTTTTACATAGTTCGTCATGCAGTTCTTCTCAGTGCCCATTTAAGCAGTTTTCTACTGATTTCAAGGTAGAAAGGCATTAAAACTAAATATACACTGACGCTGGAGCAAACTTCACCTGTAGCTAAGCGGTTTGGAATGGATAATGCTTTCTATGCGATGTGAGCCATGGATTTGCAATTATCAAACGTAAAATACAATTCAAATGGGTATTAGAACATATATTGCTATTATCCTTTTTATGTTATATTGATGTCTAATATAAACTAATTAGTGCCTTCTTTTTTTTGCGTTTTTTGCCTATTGTTATATGCTATCTTTATTTGACTTAGAATTAACATCTTTTAATATTTGGGTGACGGATTTACGGTATACACAGTGTAGAGGCGTCATAAACACAAAAATAAAACTGAAAGCAAAAGAGTGCCCAGGAATCCTCCATTGCTGTATCAGTACGTACACAAGCTAGAGATTCGATATGATTTCTTTACTGAAATGTGTATTTGGCACAATACCAACTCTCTTCTAACTAGCATTCTGGAGGGCTATTTCACTTTTGTCACAGAAAACGTCGCATACCGTACTGAAATATTTGGATTGAATGATGAGGAAGCTCCACTTTCTAGACATTTATTTCTTGCTATTGCTGTAATGAGATATAGAATTATAAACTCCTGTGATTAAATACCACTTGATAATCAAAATATCTAGATCAGATTTCTGGGGATAGAGTCGTCCTAAGAAATACTTAGTCATGTTCGCATTTTTTCTGTGCCTGTTAAGCATTTTGGGTGCAGTTAGTGCCAAAGTCCATACCTTCCACTTCACCGTGGACTGGGTCCAGCATACACTAGATAATGGTATTCAAAAACGGATGATTGGTTTTAACGGCCAATGGCCGCTACCTGATATACATGTAAACAAAGGAGATCGAGTCGAGCTATACTTGACAAATGGATTCAATGATGGAACGAAAACATCTTTACATTTCCACGGTTTATCCCACAACACTAGCCATGGAAATGAGATCCAACGAGATGGACCATCTATGGTTACACAGTGTCCTTTGGTTCCTGGTCAGACTTATCTCTACAACTTTACAGTTTCCGATCAAGTAGGAACTTATTGGTATCATGCGCACGAGGGGTCTCAATATGGTGATGGTTTCCGTGGTGCATTTATTATTCATGACGAAGATGAACCTTTTGAGTACGATACGGAAGTCACAATATCGCTGGCTGATCTGTATTACAAACCATATTACGAAGAAAATGCGTTCTTTCTATCGAGGTATAATCCAACAGGTGCAGAACCGATACCAAAAATGATGTTATTCAATAATCATGCTAGTGGAAATGTAAGTTTTGAGCCTGGTAAAACTTATCTTTTGAGAATAATTAACATGGGCCTATTTGTCTCCCAATACTTGGGAATCGAAAACCATGAATTTACAATTGTTGAAGTTGATGGGGTCTACACCAAACCCAATACAACAAGTTTATTATATATTGCCACTGGACAAAGGATGAGTGTTCTTGTTAAAGCAAAAGAAAAACCACCTGGTAGAAATTTTGCGTTTATGCAAATCCTAGATGAAACGATGTTGGATGCCCTGGATCCAGAACTACAATTGAACGTAACAAATCAAATCATTTACGATTCCTCTAAACCTTTAGCTGTGGAACATTATTATAGCGATTTAGAAACTGCTACAAATGAGTTTTATTTGGAACCATATGAAGACATCAACCTCATGGAAGGTTATGACAGACAAATTATACTTGATGTGAGAATGAAGAACTTGGGAGATGGGGTTAAATATGCATTCTTTAACAATATCACCTATGTGTCACCCAAGGTCCCATCCTTAACAACTGCGTTAACTTCTGGAAAGTTGGCCACCGATCCAAGAATATATGGAGATAATATTAATGTCTTTGTTTTTGAGCCAAATGAGATCGTTGAAATAGTTTTGAACAATTATGATCCTGGTAAACACCCTTTCCATCTTCATGGCCATAATTTTCAGTTGGTACAAAAATCACCAGGATTTCATTTAGACGAAACTTATGATGAAAGCGAACAAGATTCTAAAACTGTAAGATATAACGAATCCTCTCCATTAATGGAATTTCCTAAACATCCTATAATGAGGGATACTATTGTTCTAGAGCCCAATGGTCATGCAGTTCTAAGATTTAGAGCTGATAACCCTGGAGTGTGGATTTTCCATTGTCATGTTGATTGGCATCTAGAGCAAGGGCTAGCGGCTATCTTCGTTGAGTCTCCGTTATTGTTACAGGAACGTGAAACATTGAGCAAAAACTACCAGGAAGTGTGTTCAGCTGCTGGTATAGCCAATAAAGGTAATGCAGCAGGTATCAGTGAAGATTGGCTTGACCTTACTGGCCTTCCAAGACAACCTAAACCACTACCCAAAGGATTTACATTGAAAGGTTATGTTGCATTTTTTATCTGTACTTTAATTGGACTATGGGGTCTCTTCAATATTTCAGATTATGGCTTTTCTGAAGTTATCCAAGATGACCAGGACGTTTTTGACTCCTTAAAATCAATATTGGATTCAAATGATATAACATACTCTTTGGAAGAAAATTGATTATACATGTATATAATTTTCAAAAGCATTAGTTATTCATAGAATTAAGGAACTAACATACACCAAAAATTGCATATTCTTTAACCTTATTAGAGTTTTACAAATTGAGTTGCTATCTTACTTTACAGGAGGTATGATAGATACAATAGTCTGGGTTTTTTGTGTCATTGAAAAGATTTTATAAAATATATCAACCTAAGAATGTAAAACGTGAAATAATGATAATTATGAACACACTTTAATACTTTAATAGTATCACTAAAATCTTGAGAAAAGAACAACCATAATACGTATATTTATAAGCAGCAAATTATAGTAACTATGAAAAAGATATACGACGTAAAAAAACTTACGGCCTTTTTATTCCTCGTTGGGTACCTGATGGGAATGGATTTAACCGCGTTGGGTGTATTTTTAAATGGTCCTCAATTTGTTAATTATTTTGGCAGACCAACACCCATTGAACAAGGTTTACTTGTGGGTGCAAATCCACTAGGAGGCTTAATAGGGTCTGCTCTGTTTGTAAATTTGTCAAAAACAAGAGGTCGAATTTACCTTTTCGAAGTTTCAAGCTTAATTTGGCTTTTTGGTGCCGCAATTGGTACTGCGGTTACACAAATATGGATGATTGCGCTAGCAAGATTAATAAAAGGTATTACCATTGGTATGCTTTCAATTCTCGTTACTTCATATATATCGGAACTTTTCCCAAGTCATATTAGAGGAAGAACACTGGCATTTGTTCAGGTTGGCTATACCTTTTCAATCCTTTCTATGCATTATCTTTGTGTCGCTTTTGACTTGATAAAAAGTCAGTTTTCATTTAGATTAGCATGGGGGCTTGAATGTATCCCGGCAATTATTGTGTTTATTGTTACATTTTGGATACCGGAGTCACCCCTCTACTTATTAACAAGTGGAAACTATGAAATGGCAGAGCTTGAATACAACAGCATGGCACGACGCTACAATAAAAACTGCTCTGAAAATGAGGTGAAAGCGAGGGAGCTAAGTAATTACGAAATGGCTGAGTACTACGGCTGTACTGAAAAATCATTAACTTATGCTGAGTTACTAACGTCAAAATCTAGAAACTCCCTTTTAATGGGCTGCCTTCTACAGACAATGGTTCAGTGTACAGGGATAAATATCATCTTGTACTATATCACATATATATGTGAAATGGTGGGATTAACAAAGGAGGTAAAACTATTGGTATCTTCCATCCCATATTTTATCAACGCTATTCTAAGTTGTTTTCCATTGTGGTATCTGGACCGAGTTTCAAGAAAAGGTATAACTGTTTTAGGTTCGGCAACGTTATCTTGTATAATGATTTCTATATCCGTAATAATGGCCATCACTGGCCGGGAAGTGGACCCGATTAATGGCAATAAGGCTCTGGTTTGGATTGTTCCACGAACACCTGGAATATTTATTTTAGCTCTGTTTTTCATGTTTGTTGGTATATTTGCATTGACCATTGCCTGTGTTCCTTGGATGTATACAAACGAACTGCTCCCCGCAAGCGCAAAACCCAACGGTCTCCCTATATGCATGGCTATTGGATGGATTATGAATTTTACGATTACAATGTCAGGACCTTTACTAATGGAAAATCTTCAATGGGGAATTTACCTCTTTTTTGGTGCCATTACTATTATCCTTTCATTTGTTGTGCTCATATCTTTTCCTGAAACGAAACAATTATTTATCAATCGCCCTATATCTGAAAATATGATAAAAGAGCCAACCACAGCTTTAGAAAATCCAAAAATGTCAATAAACGAAGCCTTATTCTCCAATGATAAGTAAATGATTATATTGATTTTTTGTATTTATTAGAAAAGATGTATTCTCAAACCACTTGTTCGTCTACACCAACTTATGTATCATATACATCCAAATTTGTTGTATTCTGATTTATTTTCGGTTCACCCAAAACCTTGTAGAGCTTTCTATTCATAATGATTATGGAAAATATTTGGTTATTCCAAACAACATTTATTTGAATGAATCTTCAATTTTACAAAATAGAGCGTTGCAAAATGCTTTTCATTTCTCTCCACTACTTAGATGAACCAGTTCTGAAAATTTAAAACATTATTTAAGAGTTAAAGTAATTATGGTTAGTACCTTATATTAATTGATTGGATCATAATAAATCAAGGATGGGAAGATGGTAGAAACGCCAGTCCCTTCAAAATTCAGTCTTTCGTATTTTGTAAAATCAGATGATTGGTTGTTTCACTACATAATGTGATGGAACAAAAAAAAAAAATCAGATTAATAATTATTGTTTTATATCTATTATATTATCGACAAGTCCCTTGACAATATGCGTTTGCTTCATACAAGGAGGCAGAAGGGATAGCAATAGAAAGATGATTGCACATCTGAGCCAATGTAGTGAAACAAACAAATACCAGAGGAGATATGTAAAAAAATAGTTCTTTTAAGTATTATAATAAAGTAAAAAGAGTCGAAATAAACAAATAAAAAACGTGATTTGGAGACTAGAAAAAATCACCTGAATCCAGCAAAAAGAACAAAAGAAAAAAAAATAGGGATATTTTTATCTAAATTCTTTTTGTTAATGTAGATTGCGTGTCTCCCATCCATTTCATAACGTCTTCAAGAATATTTCGGCACTTATCTTTTGCATTGATATTAAGATTTCCAGCTTGTTCATCATTGCGCTTAGAAACACTTGTGGTGAACAATAGATGGACCACTCTCGTCGTATTCTTGCTTGGAGATCCACATCTGTTGGAAGGTAGTCAAGGAGGCCAAAATGGAACCACCGATCCAGACGGAGTACTTTCTCTCTGGTGGAGCGATGATCTTGACCTTCATGGAAGAAGGAGCCAAAGCGGTAATTTCCTTTTGCATTCTTTCAGCAATACCTGGGAACATGGTGGTACCACCGGACATGACGATGTTACCGTACAATTCTTTACGGACATCAACGTCACACTTCATGATGGAGTTGTAAGTGGTTTGGTCAATACCGGCGGATTCTAGACCAAGAACAGATGGGTGGAACAAAGCTTCTGGAGCTCTGAATCTTTCGTTACCGATGGTGATGACTTGACCGTCTGGCAATTCGTAAGACTTCTCAATGGAGGAGGATTGAGCGGCGGTTTGCATTTCTTGTTCGAAGTCCAAAGCGACGTAACATAGCTTCTCCTTGATGTCACGGACGATTTCTCTTTCGGCGGTAGTGGAGAAAGAGTAACCACGCTCACTTAGGATCTTCATCAAGTAGTCAGTCAAGTCTCTACCGGCCAAGTCGATTCTCAAGATGGCGTGTGGCAAGGAGAAACCGGCGTAGATTGGGACGACGTGGGTAACACCGTCACCAGAGTCCAAAACGATACCGGTGGTTCTACCACTGGAGTATAGGGACAAGACGGCTTGGATAGAGACGTAGAAAGCTGGAACGTTGAAAGTTTCAAACATGATCTGGGTCATCTTCTCTCTGTTCGACTTTGGGTTCATTGGAGCTTCAGTCAACAACACTGGGTGTTCTTCTGGGGCCACTCTCAGTTCGTTGTAGAAGGTGTGGTGCCAGATCTTTTCCATGTCGTCCCAGTTGGTAACGATACCGTGTTCAATTGGGTAACGCAAGGTCAAGATACCTCTCTTGGATTGAGCCTCGTCACCGACGTAGGAGTCCTTTTGGCCCATACCGACCATGATACCTTGGTGTCTTGGTCTACCGACGATGGAAGGGAAGACGGCTCTTGGAGCGTCGTCACCGGCGAAACCGGCCTTACACATACCGGAACCGTTATCAATAACTAAAGCAGCAACTTCTGTAAATCATATCCAATCATCACTAAATTTTTTTGTTTGGGTTTCTAAGCCCGCAGTGAGAGAGGGAAATAGGGACAGAAACATATCGAAATAGGGGGCGCGCAAACGATTAAAAGAAACAATTCCAGTTCCGAACGTGCTTCCCGTCCTCGTAACCACCCACTACTCCAATTGCCTCTGTCCCCACTTCTCATCCCACATCCAGATCAAAAAAAATTGTTGACGAGCAAATGTTAGTAAACTTTATCCTCTAAAAGTGAATCAGTGTCGAGTTTATATTTTCAACAGCGTAGTCGCTTCTCCACCCCATCAATCAAGCAACGCAATTGCACCGCGCACCGCGCGGTGCAATTGTGTTGCTTGGTGTTTGTGTTTGTGTGTGTGTGTGTGGCGAGAGCGTTTCCCTTGATCCTCGACGACTCAATTCGCTGATCCGGCGGGCATTCTGCCGCCTCCCGAGTGTAGCACATACCAGAATCCATTGTTAAGTAATTTAGTGTTTGTCTCTTTGGCCTTCCTTGGAGGGTGGGAAAAGGAGTAAGGAAAAAAAGAAGCCCCAGGGCACGCCTCTTTTTATATAGGACCGCTTTTTTTTTGTTGGCCTCTCTGTTTTTTTCTCCCTCTGGGAACCTCCCTTTCGTCGGGGGGTGAACAGACAGCCCGACCTGGCTCCCGTCGCTTCTGTCGCCCCCCCGCGTCCACGCGGTTTTGTCTGCGGCCTCGAGGGCTGAGGGCAGGAGGGGGGGCGTGCGGGTGGCCGTGTGGCGGGACTGAATGTTGTACGGTTTGTGTAACGTGCAGCTGTCGTGCTGTGTGCTGTTGAGTGTGCAAATACCATATACAATATTCAATATAACATATATTCAATAGTACATATATATTGTATTGGGCTTGGTCCTGCCCCAGTGCAATTCCCTGGTTTGGTCTTCTTGTGTTGTGTTGTGTTGGGGGGAGGGGGAGGGGGAGGCGGTGCGGTACATACTGTAGTAAAGACTGTTAAAAAGTGAAAACTGCTTGATAATAGAGAGAGGGGGAGGAAATAATAGAGGATTAAGATAAGTTAGGGGGATACACAATGCTAGAGGAAGGTAGGGAGGGGGATGGTGACAGAAGGGCAGCTGGAGATTTCTAACAGCAGCTGCTGCCTGATTGGGTCAGGCTCTGGCCCTTCAGGTTGACGTTGCCCTTGTCGTCCTTCTTCTGGGACTCGTTCATGTTCTGCTGGGTCATGCTCTCCTTGATCTGTCTGGCCATGGTCAGGAACGCCTCCTCGACGTTGGTGGAGTCCAGCGCGGAGGTCTCGAGGAAGGGCATCTTGTTGGCCTCTGCGAACTCCTTGGCGACGTCGTACTCGACCACGCGCTTGTCGGACATGTCGCACTTGTTGCCCACCAGCAGCTTCAACACCGTGGAGGTGGCGTAGCGGTCGATCTCCTGCAGCCACATCTTGACGCCGTTGAAGGACTCCTGGTCGGTGACGTCATACACGATGATGATGCCGTGGGAGCCCCTGTAGTACGAGGAGGTGATGGTTCTGAAGCGCTCCTGGCCGGCGGTGTCCCAGATCTGCAGCTTCACGGTCTTGCCGTCCAGCTCGACGGTCTTGATCTTGAAGTCGACACCGATGGTGGAGATGTAGTCGTTCGTGTAGGTGTCGTCCGAGAACCTCAGCAACAGACAGGACTTGCCGACACCACTGTTGCCTATCAGCAGCAGCTTGAAGAGATAGTCGTACTCACTGTTCATAGTTTGTAAATTTGCTTGCTTTTCTACCTTTTGTGTTTCCAAGTTTCTTAATTCCCTTTTCCCAAGTTGCGAATACTTTTGGGGCAACTCACAAAACAAAGGCTAGTCTTTTTGATGAAATTTTCCAGGGTTGACAAAAAATAACAAGGGTAGCGAACGCTTATATTCTTTTGTGACAGTGCAAGGTTGTTTTCGAAGAACTGATATCGATCGATATAAACCAGAAAGACCCGAGAATAGGTACAGAGAGTAGTAAATTAGTTTCTTTGCACTTTGCGGATTCTCCACGTTTCGCCCAAGGCTATAAGGGACCGGCGCAGAGAAGGCCAGACTGGTAAATAGACGGACGTGCTCGATGCCAGGAGCTCTCTCAGAGCACAGCACCGGCACCAGCACCAGCACCGCCCCTGCTGCCCTGCTGCGGCTTGTTTTTCTTGTCTCTCCCCCCCACTGTAGCTGTGTACGCACTGCCATGTGCACACTCGTTGCGTGTAATATACACATACACGACGGGGCATGTGTACATGCATATACACGACAGGGCATGTGGTAGGGCACAGGCAACGGCAACGCGAAAAAACATGCTATTACACACGTGACATTACGTATTAACGTACTAATGCACACCGCAGAGCATACACCGCAGCGTGTGGTGGGCAGAGAGAGAAGCAAAATTTTACGGGCCGTTGTGCGGGTGTTTCTGTGGGGGGACACCAACAACATGGACGTAAACAAAACAATTGTCAAACCCTCTGGTGGTGGGGGGG